>OU696593.1:3712500-3959815 GCA_916048095.2 Sacculina carcini | reverse complement strand
ATTTTCGATACTTGTGCACACAAGTTCAACTGACATCAGAAGAACGTCAAAATTGACCGAAATCGGTCATTTTCGATACTTGTGCACACAAGTTCAACTGACATCGCAAAAACGTCAACATTGACCGAAATCGGTCATTTTCGATACTTGTGCACACAAGTTCAACTGACATAGCAAAAACGTCAAAATTGACTGAAATCGGTCATTTTCGATACTTGTGCACACAAGTTCAACTGACATCGCAAAAACGTCAAAATTGACCGAAATCGGTCATTTTCGATACTTGTGCACACGTATGTCACTGACATCCCAAAATTGTCAAAATTGGCCGAAATCGGTCATTTTCGATACTTGTGCACACAAGTTCAACTGATATCGCAAAAACGTCAAAATTGACCGAAATCGGTCATTTTCGATACTTGTGCACACAAGTTCAACTGACATAGCAAAAACGTCAAAATTGACTGAAATCGGTCATTTTCGATACTTGTGCACACAAGTTCAACTGACATCAGAAGAACGTCAAAATTGACCGAAATCGGTCATTTTCGATACTTGTGCACACAAGTTCAACTGACATCGCAAAAACGTCAAAATTGACTGAAATCGGTCATTTTCGATACTTGTGCACACAAGTTCAACTGACATCGCAAAAAACGTCAAAATTTACCGAAATCGGTCATTTTCGATACTTGTGCACACAAGTTCAACTGACATCAGAAGAACGTCAAAATTGACCGAAATCGGTCATTTTCGATACTTGTGCACACGTATGTCACTGACATCCCAAAAACGTCAAAATTGACCGAGATCGGTCATTTTCGATACTTGTGCACACAAGTTCAACTGACATCGCAAAAACGTCAAAATTGACCGAAATCGGTCATTTTCGATACTTGTGCACACAAGTTCAACTGACATAGCAAAAACGTCAAAATTGACTGAAATCGGTCATTTTCGATATACTTGTGCACACAAGTTCAACTGATATCGCAAAAACGTCAAAGTTGACCGAAATCGGTCATTTTCGATACTGTGCACACAAGTTCAACTGATATCGCAAAAACGTCAAAATTGACTGAAATCGGTCATTTTCGATACTTGTGCACACAAGTTCAACTGACATCGCAAAAACGTCAAAATTGACCGAAATCGGTCATTTTCGATACTTGTGCCCACAAGTTCAACTGACATCGCAAAAACGTCAAAATTGACCGAAATCGGTCATTTTCGATACTTGTGCACACGTATGTCACTGACATCCCAAAAACGTCAAAATTGGCCGAAATCGGTCATTATCGATACTTGTGCACACAAGTTCAACTAATATCGCAAAAACGTCAAAATTGACCGAAATCGGTCATTTTCGATACTGTGCACACAAGTTCATCTGACATCGCAAAAACGTCAAAATTGACTGGAATCGGTCATTTTCGATACTTGTGCACACAAGTTGAACTGACATCGCAAAAACGTCAAAATTGACCGAAATCGGTCATTTTCGATACTTGTGCACACAAGTTCAACTGATATCGCAAAAACGTCAAAATTGACCGAAATCGGTCATTTTCGATACTTGTGCACACAAGTTCAACTGACATCAGAAGAACGTCAAAATTGACCGAAATCGGTCATTTTCGATACTTGTGCACACAAGTTCAACTGACATTGCAAAAAACGTCAAAATTGACCGAAAGCGGTCATTTTCGATACTGTGCACACGTATGTCACTGACATCGCAAAAACGTCAAAAATGACCGAAATCGGTCATTATCGATACTTGTGCACACAAGTTCAACTGATATCGCAAAAACGTCAAAATTGACCGAAATCGGCCATTTTCGATACTTGTACACACAAGTTCAACTGACATCGCAAAAACGTCAAAATTGACTGAAATCGGTCATTTTCGATACTTGTGCCACACAAGTTCAACTGACATCGCAAAAACGTCAAAATTGACCGAAATCGGTCATTTTCGATACTTGTGCACACAAGTTCAACTGACATCGCAAAAACGTCAAAATTGACCGAAATCGGTCATTTTCGATACTTGTGCACACGTATGTCACTGACATCCCAAAAACGTCAAAATTGGCCGAAATCGGTCATTTTCGATACTTGTGCACACAAGTTCAACTGACATCGCAAAACGTCAAAATTGACCGAAATCGGTCATTTTCGATACTTGTGCACACAAGTTCAACTGACATCGCAAAAACGTAAAAATTGACCGAAATCGGTCATTTTTCGATACTTGTGCACACAAGTTCAACTGACATCAGAAGAACGTCAAAATTGACCGAAATCGGTCATTTTTCATACTTGTGCACACAAGTTCAACTGACATCAGAAGAACGTCAAAATTGACCGAAATCGGTCATTTTCGATACTTGTGCACACAAGTTCAAACTGACATCGCAAAAACGTCAAAATTGACCGAAATCGGTCATTTTCGATACTTGTGCACACAAGTTCAACTGACATCGCAAAAACGTCAAAATTGACCGAAATCGGTCATTTTCGATACTTGTGCACACAAGTTCAACTGATATCGCAAAAACGTCAAAATTGACCGAAATCGGTCATTTTCGATACTTGTGCACACAAGTTCAACTGACATCGCAAAAACGTCAAAATTGACCAAAATCGGTCATTTTCGATACTTGTACACACAAGTTCAACTGACATCGCAAAAACGTAAAAATTGACCGAAATCGGTCATTTTCGATACTTGTGCACACAAGTTCAACTGACATCAGAAGAACGTCAAAATTGACCGAAATCGGTCATTTTCGATACTTGTGCACACAAGTTCAACTGACATCGCAAAAACGTCAACATTGACCGAAATCGGTCATTTTCGATACTTGTGCACACAAGTTCAACTGATATCGCAAAAACGTCAAAATTGACCGAAATCGGTCATTTTCGATACTTGTGCACACAAGTTCAACTGACATCGCAAAAACGTCAAAATTGACCGAAATCGGTCATTTTCGATACTTGTGCACACGTATGTCACTGACATCCCAAAATTGTCAAAATTGGCCGAAATCGGTCATTTTCGATACTTGTGCACACAAGTTCAACTGATATCGCAAAAACGTAAAAATTGACCGAAATCGGTCATTTTCGATACTTGTGCACACAAGTTCAACTGACATCAGAAGAACGTCAAAATTGACCGAAATCGGTCATTTTCGATACTTGTGCACACAAGTTCAACTGACATCGCAAAAACGTCAACATTGACCGAAATCGGTCATTTTCGATACTTGTGCACACAAGTTCAACTGATATCGCAAAAACGTCAAAATTGACCGAAATCGGTCATTTTCGATACTTGTGCACACAAGTTCAACTGACATCGCAAAAACGTCAAAATTGACCGAAATCGGTCATTTTCGATACTTGTGCACACGTATGTCACTGACATCCCAAAAACGTCAAAATTGGCCGAAATCGGTCATTTTCGATACTTGTGCACACAAGTTCAACTGACATCGCAAAAACGTCAAAATTAACTGAAATCGGTCATTTTCGATACTTGTGCACACAAGTTCAACTGATATCGCAAAAACGTCAAAATTGACCGAAATCGGTCATTTTCGATACTTGTGCACACAAGTTCAACTGACATCGCAAAAACGTCAAAATTGACCGAAATCGGTCATTTTCGATACTTGTGCACACAAGTTCAACTGATATCGCAAAAACGTCAAAATTGGCCGAAATCGGTCATTTTCGATACTTGTGCACACAAGTTCAACTGATATCGCAAAAACGTCAAAATTGACCGAAATCGGTCATTTTCGATACTTGTGCACACAAGTTCAACTGACATCGCAAAAACGTCAAAATTAACTGAAATCGGTCATTTTCGATACTTGTGCACACAAGTTCAACTGATATCGCAAAAACGTCAAAATTGACCGAAATCGGTCATTTTCGATACTTGTGCACACAAGTTCAACTGACATCGCAAAAAACGTCAAAATTGACCGAAATCGGTCATTTTCGATACTTGTGCACACAAGTTCAACTGACATCGCAAAAACGTCAAAATTGACTGAAATCGGTCATTTCCGATACTTGTGCACACAAGTTCAACTGACATCGCAAAAACGTCAAAATTGACCGAAATCGGTCATTTTCGATACTTGTGCACACAAGTTCAACTGACATCGCAAAAACGTCAACATTGACCGAAATCGGTCATTTTCGATACTTGTGCACACAAGTTCAACTGATATCGCAAAAACGTCAAAATTGACCGAAATCGGTCATTTTCGATACTTGTGCACACAAGTTCAACTGACATCGCAAAAACGTCAAAATTGACCGAAATCGGTCATTTTCGATACTTGTGCACACGTATGTCACTGACATCCCAAAATTGTCAAAATTGGCCGAAATCGGTCATTTTCGATACTTGTGCACACAAGTTCAACTGATATCGCAAAAACGTCAAAATTGACCGAAATCGGTCATTTTCGATACTTGTGCACACAAGTTCAACTGACATCGCAAAAACGTCAAAATTGACCGAAATCGGTCATTTTCGATACTTGTGCACACAAGTTCAACTGACATCGCAAAAACGTCAAAATTGACCGAAATCGGTCAATTTCGATACTTGTGCACACAAGTTCAACTGATATCGCAAAAACGTCAAAATTGACCGAAATCGGTCATTTTCGATACTTGTGCACACAAGTTCAACTGACATCAGAAGAACGTCAAAATTGACCGAAATCGGTCATTTTCGATACTTGTGCACACAAGTTCAACTGACATCGCAAAAACGTCAACATTGACCGAAATCGGTCATTTTCGATACTTGTGCACACAAGTTCAACTGACATCGCAAAAACGTCAAAATTGACTGAAATCGGTCATTTTCGATACTTGTGCACACAAGTTCAACTGACATCGCAAAAACGTCAAAATTGACCGAAATCGGTCATTTTCGATACTTGTGCACACAAGTTGAACTGACATCGCAAAAACGTCAAAATTGACCGAAATCGGTCATTTTCGATACTTGTGCACACAAGTTCAACTGACATCAGAAGAACGCCAAAATTGACCGAAATCGGTCATTTTCGATACTTGTGCACACAAGTTCAACTGACATCGCAAAAACGTCAACATTGACCGAAATCGGTCATTTTCGATACTTGTGCACACAAGTTCAACTGATATCGCAAAAACGTCAAAATTTACCGAAATCGGTCATTTTCGATACTTGTGCACACAAGTTCAACTGACATCGCAAAAACGTCAAAATTGACCGAAATCGGTCATTTTCGATACTTGTGCACACGTATGTCACTGACATCCCAAAAACGTCAAAATTGGCCGAAATCGGTCATTTTCGATACTTGTGCACACAAGTTCAACTGATATCGCAAAAACGTCAAAATTGACCGAAATCGGTCATTTTCGATACTTGTGCACACAAGTTCAACTGACATCGCAAAAACGTCAAAATTGACCGAAATCGGTCATTTTCGATAGTTGTGCACACGTATGTCACTGACATCCCAAAAACGTCAAAATTGACCGAGATCGGTCATTTTCGATACTTGTGCACACAAGTTCAACTGACATCGCAAAAACGTCAAAATTGACCGAAATCGGTCATTTTCGATACTTGTGCACACAAGTTCAACTGACATAGCAAAAACGTCAAAATTGACTGAAATCGGTCATTTTCGATACTTGTGCACACAAGTTCAACTGATATCGCAAAAACGTCAAAGTTGACCGAAATCGGTCATTTTCGATACTGTGCACACAAGTTCAACTGATATCGCAAAAACGTCAAAATTGACTGAAATCGGTCATTTTCGATACTTGTGCACACAAGTTCAACTGACATCAGAAGAACGTCAAAATTGACCGAAATCAGTCAATTTCGATACATGTGCACACAAGTTCAACTGACATCACAAAAACGTCAAAATTGACCGAAATCGGTCATTTTCGATACTTGTGCACACAAGTTCAACTGATATCGCAAAAACGTCAAAATTGACCGAAATCGGTCATTTTCGATACTTGTGCACACAAGTTGAACTGACATCGCAAAAACGTCAAAATTGACCGAAATCGGTCATTATCGATACTTGTGCACACAAGTTCAACTGATATCGCAAAAACGTAAAAATTGACCGAAATCGGTCATTTTCGATACTTGTGCACACAAGTTCAACTGACATCGCAAAAACGTCAAAATTGACTGAAATCGGTCATTTTCGATACTTGTGCACACAAGTTCAACTTACATCGCAAAAACGTCAAAATTGACCGAAATCGGTCATTTTCGATACTTGTGCACACAAGTTCAACTGACATCGCAAAAACGTCAAAATTGACCGAAATCGGTCATTTTCGATACTTGTGCACACGTATGTCACTGACATCCCAAAAACGTCAAAATTGGCCGAAATCGGTCATTTTCGATACTTGTGCACACAAGTTCAACTGACATCGCAAAAACGTCAAAATTGACCGAAATCGGTCATTTTCGATACTTGTGCACACAAGTTCAACTGACATCGCAAAAACGTAAAAATTGACCGAAATCGGTCATTTTCGATACTTGTGCACACAAGTTCAACTGACATCAGAAGAACGTCAAAATTGACCGAAATCGGTCATTTTTCATACTTGTGCACACAAGTTCAACTGACATCAGAAGAACGTCAAAATTGACCGAAATCGGTCATTTTCGATACTTGTGCACACAAGTTGAACTGACATCGCAAAAACGTCAAAATTGACCGAAATCGGTCATTTTCGATACTTGTGCACACAAGTTCAACTGACATCGCAAAAACGTCAAAATTGACCGAAATCGGTCATTTTCGATACTTGTGCACACAAGTTCAACTGATATCGCAAAAACGTCAAAATTGACCGAAATCGGTCATTTTCGATACTTGTGCACACAAGTTCAACTGACATCGCAAAAACGTCAAAATTGACCGAAATCGGTCATTTTCGATACTTGTGCAAACAAGTTCAATTGATATCGCAAAAACGTCAAAATTGACCGAAATCGGTCATTTTCGATACTTGTGCACACAAGTTCAACTGACATCGCAAAAACGTCAAAATTGACCGAAAACGGTCATTTTCGATACTTGTTCACACAAGTTCAACTGACATCGCAAAAACGTCAAAATTGACCGAAATCAGTCATTTTCGATACTTGTGCACACAAGTTCAACTGACATCGCAAAAACGTCAAAATTGACCGAAATCGGTCATTTTCGATACTTGTGCACACAAGTTCAATTGACATCCCAAAAACGTCAAAATTGACCGAAATCGGTCATTTTCGATACTTGTGCACACAAGTTCAACTGACATCGCAAAAACGTCAAAATTGACCGAAAACGGTCATTTTCGATACTTGTGCACACAAGTTCAACTGACATCGCAAAAACGTCAAAATTGACCGAAATCGGTCATTTTCGATACTTGTGCACACAAGTTCAACTGACATCGCAAAAACGTCAAAATTGACCGAAATCGGTCATTTTCGATACTTGTGCACACAAGTTCAACTGACATCAGAAGAACGTCAAAATTGACCGAAATCGGTCATTTTAGATACTTGTGCACACAAGTTCAACTGACATCGCAAAAACGTTAAAATCGACCGAAATCGGTCATTTTAGATACTTGTGCACACAAGTTCAGCTGACATCGCAAAAACGTCAAAATTGACCGAAATCGGTCATTTTCGATACTTGTGCACACAAGTTCAACTGACATCGCAAAAACGTCAAAATTTACCGAAATCGGTCATTTTCGATACTTGTGCACACAAGTTCAACTGACATCAGAAGAACGTCAAAATTGACCGAAATCGGTCATTTTCGATACTTGTGCACACAAGTTCAACTGACATCGCAAAAACGTCAACATTGACCGAAATCGGTCATTTTCGATACTTGTGCACACAAGTTCAACTGACATCGCAAAAAACGTCAAAATTGACCGAAATCGGTCATTTTCGATACTTGTGCACACAAGTTCAACTGACATCGCAAAAACGTCAAGATTGACCGAAATCGGTCATTTTCGATACTTGTGCACACAAGTTCAACTGACATAGCAAAAACGTCAAAATTGACTGAAATCGGTCATTTTCGATACTTGTGCACACAAGTTCAACTGACATCGCAAAAACGTCAAAATTGACCGAAATCGGTCATTTTCGATACTTGTGCACACAAGTTCAACTGACATCAGAAGAACGTCAAAATTGACCGAAATCGGTCATTTTCGATACTTGTGCACACAAGTTCAACTGACATCGCAAAAACGTCAACATTGACCGAAATCGGTCATTTTCGATACTTGTGCACACAAGTTCAACTGACATCGCAAAAAACGTCAAAATTGACCGAAATCGGTCATTTTCGATACTTGTGCACACAAGTTCAACTGACATAGCAAAAACGTCAAAATTGACTGAAATCGGTCATTTTCGATACTTGTGCACACAAGTTCAACTGACATCGCAAAAACGTCAAAATTGACCGAAATCGGTCATTTTCGATACTTGTGCACACAAGTTCAACTGACATCAGAAGAACGTCAAAATTGACCGAAATCGGTCATTTTCGATACTTGTGCACACAAGTTCAACTGACATCGCAAAAACGTCAAAATTGACCGAAATCGGTCATTCTCGATACTTGTGCACACGTATGTCACTGACATCCCAAAATTGTCAAAATTGGCCGAAATCGGTCATTTTCGATACTTGTGCACACAAGTTCAACTGATATCGCAAAAACGTCAAAATTGACCGAAATCGGTCATTTTCGATAATGTGCACACAAGTTCATCTGACATCGCAAAAACGTCAAAATTGACTGGAATCGGTCATTTTCGATACTTGTGCACACAAGTTCAACTGACATCAGAGGAACGTCAAAATTGACCGAAATCGGTCATTTTCGATACTGTGCACACAAGTTCATCTGATATCGCAAAAACGTCAAAATTGACCGAAATCGGTCATTTTCGATACTTGTGCACACGTATGTCACTGACATCCCAAAAACGTCAAAATTGGCCGAAATCGGTCATTATCGATACTTGTGCACACAAGTTCAACTAATATCGCAAAAACGTCAAAATTGACCGAAATCGGTCATTTTCGATACTATGTACACAAGTTCATCTGACATCGCAAAAACGTCAAAATTGACTGGAATCGGTCATTTTCGATACTTGTGCACACAAGTTCAACTGACATCAGAGGAACGTCAAAATTGACCGAAATCGTTCATTTTCGATACTTGTGCACACAAGTTCAACTGATATCGCAAAAACGTCAAAATTGACCGAAATCGGCCATTTTTGATACTTGTGCACACAAGTTCAACTGACATCGCAAAAACGTAAAAAATGGCCGAAATCGGTCATTTTCGATTCTTGTGCACACAAGTTCAACTGACATCGCAAAAACGTCAAAATTGACCGAAATCGGTCATTTTCGATACTTGTGCACACAAGTTCAACTGACATCGCAAAAAAACGTCAAAATTGACCGAAATCGGCCATTTTTGATACTTGTGCACACAAGTTCAACTGATATCCCAAAAACGTCCAAATTGACCGAAATCGGTCATTTTCGACACTTGTGCACACAAGTTCAACTGACATCAGAAGAACGTCAAAATTGACCGAATTCGGTCATTTTAGATACTTGTGCACACAAGTTCAACTGACATCAGAAGAACGTCAAAATTGACCGAAATCGGTCATTTTTCATACTTGTGCACACAAGTTCAACTGACATCAGAAGAACGTCAAAATTGACCGAAATCGGCCATTTTTGATACTTGTGCACACAAGTTCAACTGATATCCCAAAAACGTCCAAATTGACCGAAATCGGTCATTTTCGACACTTGTGCACACAAGTTCAACTGATATCGCAAAAACGTCAAAATTGACCGAAATCGGCCATTTTTGATACTTGTGCACACAAGTTCAACTGACATCGCAAAAACGTCAAAATTGACCGAAATCGGTCATTTTCGATACTTGTGCACACAAGTTCAACTGACATCGCAAAAACGTCCAAATTGACCGAAATCGGTCATTTTCGATACTTGTGCACACAAGTTCAACTGACATCAGAAGAACGTCAAAATTGACCGAAATCGGTCATTTTCGATACTTGTGCACACAAGTTCAACTGACATCGCAAAAACGTCAAAATTGACCGAAATCGGTCATTTTCGATACTTGTGCATACAAGTTCAACTGACATCGCAAAAAACGTCAAAATTGACCGAAATCGGTCATTTTCGATACTTGTGCACACAAGTTCAACTGATATCGCAAAAACGTCAAAATTGACCGAAATCGGTCATTTTCGATACTTGTGCACGCAAGTTAAACTGACATCGCAAACACGTCAAAACTGACCGAAATCAGTCATTTTCGATACTTGTGCACACAAGTTCAACTGACATCAGAGGAACGTCAAAATTGACCGAAATCGTTCATTTTCGATACTTGTGCACACAAGTTCAACTGACATCGCAAAAACGTCAAAATTGACCGAAATCGGTCATTTTAGATACTTGTGCTAGTGCTTGTTCTAGAGGTTTTCTATGTGTGTTTCCTAAGGGCAGAGTATGTTCATTTGTCGCATGATGTGTACAAATCGGTCATATTTTTCGTCGACCGTCTTTTCACTGTATACCGGAATCCAATTGGAATTTCGCAGAGTAAAATTAAGTGTGCTCATATCTACCGTCGTGATATTTCGCATTTGTTTATATTGTTTGTCTTTGTTTATATCGTCTGTTGAGAAAGTATATGAATTATGTGTCTATTCGTGAGGTAAGCCATAGTGAGAACAGAAAACAGAAACGTGTGTGAGTGAGCGCGGCACATTGGTGGCTACTATATCAAGCAAACTGTGTGCTGGAACATATGTAGGAATGGTGGCGATGAGTTGAAACGGATGGGTTCGTTTCTTAAAGTGATAGCCCAATTGCCGCAAGGCGGGTTTCGTGTGAGCGCAGCCGTACAGTTTTCTGTGCTGGCCGTGACTGCGATTACCTGTGTGTGTCGGCCGGACCTGCGGTGTGCCAGCCGGGGCCGTGAGGCTTTGCCCCCGCAAAATTACACGCGAACACAGCCTTCTCTACTGCTGTGTTCAAAATGCGTAATTATATTATATATAGGAATGGTAGTATTGGTGATATAGAAGTCATAAGCTATGAGTAGATTCCTCAATTTTTCACCTGGCGTGTCTTCGGCTTGTTTCAGTAAACAACAGTTGAAATCACCACCAATTACAACTGTTTGATGCGGGCTTCTTGTGAGCATTTCTTGCAGTTGTTCTTCAAAACCACTGAGATCTTCATTGGCCTGTCCCACAGTGTTATCAGGTGGTCGGTACACGCTGGCTAATCGAACAGTCTGAAACTTTTTGATATGCACTTTGACCCACACAATCTATACCATTTGCAATTTGATTTGATCCAAATGAAATCTGATTTGATCCAAATGAAATCTGATTTGATCCAAATGAAATCTGATTTGATCCAAATGAAATCTGATTTGATCAAAATGAAATCTGATTTGACCCGAATGAAATCTGATTTGATCCAAATGAAATTTTATTTGATCCAAACGAAATCTGATATGATCCAAATGAGATATAAGGAAAAAAATTGAACTTTAATTGAAGAAAATGAAAAATTAAAGTTTTTTATAAAAAAAATTTAAAAGCAGGCGTATTTATATTAAAATATGAATATTTGGCGACTTTGTCGATTGTGCAGAAATTTTCTGGGGCCATGCTTTATTTCACAATAACACTTTATTCGACTCATCAGTTCGCTAGTGTTAATAGCGCAAGACTAATAATACAGTATAATAAATTCAGTGAAAATCATAGAAAAAATAATCACGGAAGCATACCACAATGAGAGTGACTGGAAGCATGTTGCGAATACTTTAGGAGTGAAAATCAGGACTGTGTATTATATACATATATATAAATATATATTTAGATCCAAAATGTATGGAGTACTCACGTGTCTGGTGGATAAATGATATAAGATGAAGTTGAACTTCTTCAGACACAATTATTTATTTTTTTACCACAACGTTTCGCCTTACGGCTTTATCAAGCAGTGATAACACATCGTCAACCATTGTAAGAAACCAAATTCACAAAAAATGTTAAAACACGTGATCATACATTAATTGGATATCTGACATAAAAATATATATATATATACATGCATACATATATATATATATATATATATATATATGCTCGTATATATTTATATATATATGTATATATGTGCATACATGCACACACATATACATATACATACATATACATATATATACATATATATACATATATATACATATATATACATACATATATATATATATACACACATATACATACACACATATATATATATATATATATATATATATATATATATATATATATATATATATATATATATATATATATATATATAAAATAGAATTTAAGGATATACTCTGTTGTCTCAAAACTTACAGTTGAGATCAACTCCTCTGCAGCCGTTCATCAATTTACTGGGTTCCACTTCCCGTATATATGCGGCCTCAACGTATTTTCTCTGGATGTGATCTCTCAGACCTTCATGTATTATTGACCATTTGATCCTTGCGGGGTTCGTCTGATGCTCCTCTCTGAAATGTTGTACGACTGCACTATTAAGTTTAGGATTAGTGTGCTCTATGATTCTAGTTTTGATAGGTCGGGCCGTTTCCCCAATGTATATTTTATGACACATGCCACATTCGATTTTGTAGATCAAGTGCTTTTTCCAGCACTGTTGCTTTTTGTTAGCCATATGGCATGTGTTACATTTCTCTGGGCAACCCAGTTTTTCTTTTGGAGGTCCAAAGATACTTTTTAGAGGTCGACCAGCATCGAACCATACCCGAACCTTATCAGACAATCCTGTGCGTCTTAGAAGAGCCTTACATTGACGTTTGTGCGCTTCCCCGAGAAATGGCATTTTCAAATAGTAGAGATTCTTGTCTAAATTTCTCTTTTGTTTTCCTTCTGACTCGATGGCTCGTTTTTCAATTTGTTTTATAGCATGATGGGGGTAGTTATTTTGTTTCAAACGCTGTTTTACTTTGCCAAGCGATATGCTCATATCCTGTGGTGTTATCGACCTCCTACAAGCCCTCACAAAGAATTGGCGACTTCAAGAAGATGTTGAGGATCAATGTCGTCGTACCACACAACAAAGATATCATCGATGTAGCGTTTCCAGTTAGTTATCATCATCATCGATGATGATCATCATCATCAGTTAACTGATGATGATCATCATCAGTTAGTTATCATCATCAGTTAGATATCATCGATGTAGCGTTTCCAAGTTATCATCGATGTAGCGTTATCATCGATGTAGCGTTTCCATCGATGTTAGCGTTACCATACATCGTTCTCTGGAAACGCTACATCGATGATATCTTTGTTGTGTGGTACGACGACATTGATCCTCAACATCTTCTTGAAGTCGCCAATTCTGTCTGTTCCTCCATACAATTCACAATGGAAGTTTCATCAGACAAATCCCTCCCATTCTTGGACTGCAAAGTGAAATACGATGGTGATCAATTCACAAGTGAACTTTATATGAAGCCGTTTCACAGTGGCTCTATTATGAACTGGCATTCCCATGGACCTAGGCAAGCAAAACATTCAGTTGCACATGGTGAATTTGTGAGGGATTGTAGGAGGTCGATAACACCACAGGATATGAGCATATCGCTTGGCAAAGTAAAACAGCGTTTGAAACAAAATAACTACCCCCATCATGCTATAAAACAAATTGAAATACGAGCCATCGAGTCAGAAGGAAAACAAAAGAGAAATTTAGACAAGAATCTCTACTATTTGAAAATGCCATTTCTCGGGGAAGCGCACAAACGTCAATGTAAGGCTCTTCTAAGACGCACAGGATTGTCTGATAAGGTTCGGGTATGGTTCGATGCTGGTCGACCTCTAAAAAGTATATTTGGACCTCCAAAAGAAAAACTGGGTTGCCCAGAGAAATGTAACACATGCCATATGGCTAACAAAAAGCAACAGTGCTGGAAAAAGCACTTGATCTACAAAATCGAATGTGGCATGTGTCATAAAATATACATTGGGGAAACGGCCCGACCTATCAAAACTAGAATCATAGAGCACACTAATCCTAAACTTAATAGTGCAGTCGTACAACATTTCAGAGAGGAGCATCAGACGAACCCCGCAAGGATCAAATGGTCAATAATACATGAAGGTCTGAGAGATCACATCCAGAGAAAATACGTTGAGGCCGCATATATACGGGAAGTGGAACCCAGTAAATTGATGAACGGCTGCAGAGGAGTTGATCTCAACTGTAAGTTTTGAGACAACAGAGTATATCCTTAAATTCTATTATATATATATATATATATATATATATATATATATATATATATATATATATATGTGTATGTATATGTGTGTATATATATATATATGTATGTATATATATGTATATATATGTATATATATGTATATATATGTATATGTATGTATATGTATATGTGTGTGCATGTATGCACATATATACATATATATATAAATATATACGAGCATATATATATATATATATATATATATATATATATATATATATATATATATATATATGTATGCATGTATATATATATATATTTTTATGTCAGATATCCAATTAATGTATGATCACGTGTTTTAACATTTTTTGTGAATTTGGTTTCTTACAATGGTTGACGATGTGTTATCACTGCTTGATAAAGCCGTAAGGCGAAACGTTGTGGTAAAAAAATAAATAATTGTGTCTGAAGAAGTTCAACTTCATCTTATATCATAAATATATATATATATATACAGTAGGCCAGTGGTCGGGGAACAGGGTAAATTACCCCAATTGGGGTAAATTACACATTTTTGGGGGTAATGAACGTGCTACGGATGTGGATGTGCTAAATGAGGGAAACTGATATGAAAGTTGGAGAAAAGAATACATCGTGGATCCCACGATCTTTAAAACTATGGAAACAGAGAAATACCAGTATTGAAACTGCTTCATCCGCCAGTGTGTATGTAGTGTGAGCACGCCTATGACGTTTGCACGTGCGCGATTCATGAGTGTACGCAAGCCCTGCGTGGCGTTAGCATCGTGTGAGTGTGTCTGTATGTTGGTGTGTGCGAGTGAACGTACATGGCTGCGGGCAGTGAAGCTCGTGCAACATGATCGTTGTATGAATGTGTGTATGTTTGTGTGCTTGATTGGCGATATGATCGTTTGTACAATTTCTGGCAGTTAGCCTCGTGTTGCGTCTTGGAGTGCATTGGAGCTCGGTCAACGTGTTCATTACTGTCGATCAGTATTGAAACTGTTGTTAACCCTCAGTGAGACCGCTTTTGCGTTGTTGTCCTGGCGTGTGTTGACTTTTCCTGACGTGTTACTGGAGGAACGACCACGCTCATAGGTAAGGAAGGCCTGGATAAGGGGAAGAAGAAAAGGAGTGAAAGGTGGTGGCAGCTTGGATTGTGTGGTTTATCATTTTATGTGGCGTCAATATTTTGGTTAATTCCTGATTATCTGTGTTTATAGAATAGTTGCTGTTATGTGATGATGTGATAGATTCATACATAAATAAGTTATTGATTTTTTTCAATTTTCAGATGGCATCAGCAAGGAAAAGGACATATCAGGCAGAGTTCCTTAATTATGGCTTCACAGAAATAGAGGACAAAGGACAAATGAAGCCTCAATGTGTCGTTTGTATGAAAGTACTGACTACCGAGTCTTTCAAAAAGAATCAACTGAAGAAACACTTGGACCAGGTTCATTCACATCTGTCTTCCAAACCACGGGAATACTTTGAGAATCTGGAAAAAATAGTCAAAAGACAGAGACTGGAAAGTAACAAGAGTGCAACGTTTGACCAACGTTCAGCTGCAATGGCTAGTTTTGAAGTGGCATGGTTGGTTGCTCGAAACAAGAAACCACATACTATTGGTGAAGACTTAATCAAGCCTGCGGCTGTAAAAATGGCAGAAATAATGTGTGGGCAGAAAGTCGCAAATCAAATGAATACAGTACCTTTGTCTGCTAGAGTTATTAAAGAAAGAATTTCCATCTTGGCAGAAAATGTGAGAGAACAAGTGATTTCTTCAGTAAAAAAAGTAAAGAGTTTGCCATTCAACTTGTTGAGACTACAGATGTAAGTAGCAACTCCCAATTGATGGTATATATTCGATACAGGGGCTTTGATGAATTCGAAGAAGAAATGTTGTTGTGTTCTCCTCTTGAGTTGAGAACTCGTGGTATTGATGTGTTCAATATGGTTTATGCATGTTTCAAAAAACCAAGTGTTGGTTTGAAGTGGGAAGATTGTATTGCAGTATCAGTTGATGGAGCTCCGGCCATGCTTGGTCACGTCAATGGTTTTGTGGCTTTGGCCAAACAACAGAATCCAGATATTCTAGCCATCCATTGCATGATACATCGCCAAGCATTGGTTGTGAAGAATTTGGAACCAGAAGTGGCAGCTGTGCTAAATGATGTGGTTAAGATAGTCAATGTTGTAAAAGGGCATGCACTAAACACGAGGATGTTTCGTGATTTATGTGAGGATGGAGACGCTGAATATTCAACCCTTCTTTACCATACGGAAGTGAGGTGGCTTTCACGTGGAAATGTGCTGAATAGAGTGTGGGCTCTTAAAACAGAACTCGAAATGTTTTTGACTGATCAAAAACACACACTTGCAGAAAAGTTCAGAAAAAAACCTGGCTAGCTCTTTTTGCATATTTAGCTGACATTTTTGGGCATGTAAATGAATTGAACAAGGAACTGCAAGGAAAGAAAGTAAATCTCCTGTTAGCAAAGGAAAAAATTTCAGCATTTGTATCAAAGCTTCAGTATTGGAACCAAAAAGTAAATGTCAATAAGACTGCTGCCTTTCCAAGACTGGGAGAGTTTTTGGAAGACTGTCAAGACTGCAGTTTTAGTGACATAAAGGAGACAGTCACAAGGCACCTGACAAAACTTAGAAATAGGTTCTGTGATTATTTTCCAGAACTTGATTCACATGCTGTCAGCTGGGTTGTAAATCCCTTCAAAAGTGAGCTGTCTGATTTGCCTGAACAGCCTGAAGGATTGGCAGAAGAGATTATTGAACTTCGTTCCAGCAATGAAACAAAAATGGAATTTGAGAACAAGGATGATCTCTCAAGTTTTTGGATGTCAAAAACTGCAAAGGCTTATAAAATTGCGCATATGGAAGCAACTAAAATGCTACTACCTTTCGCAACAACCTACCTTTGCGAACAAGGTTTTTCTACCCTGGTCAATTTAAAAAACAAATACAGAAACCGGTTGAATCCTGAAGACAGCATCTTAGTAGCAGTAACATCAAAAACCCCTGATATCGACTTTGTTGTATCCAAGATGAAACAGTATCATTTTTCCAAAGCCTGAGGTAGCTTATATGAGTATATTTAAAACCTCAATCTGGTGTCAAAATATTAATGTTTTCAATATTCTCTTAATTCTTTTGTGCTGTGGCGTACACACATATTTCACTGACACACATGCTATTTCTATTAATTTCACTGTATAATGTTTTCTAATTGTTTAAATTTAATGCAGCGAATTTCACATATTGTATAGCTTTACACGACTTGCGATTGTTTTCAATGTCACAATGTACACGACCGGACGTATTTGTGCTTGCATGTGCGTGTGTATATGTGCGTGTTATTTTCTCTCGTGTTTTTGTCGTGTCATGTACAGTTTTCCGTTTATCAGTCGTGTACGCATGTCATCTTCATTGTTACCTGCCTATTAGTCGTGCTTGACTGTTGCGGGTACCGTATCATTTATTTATACACCTGCATTCGTGTTTTCCGCTGCGCGTATTTTTGTTTTTCCGCTGTGCGTATTGTACATTTTTATGTGTTTACCTGTATATAACGTGTGGTGTGTTGTGTGTAGTGTGTGCGTGCATGGTAATATATGCCATATTAGTGGATTCAATAGAAAAAATTATTTTGTTATTGTATGAATTTAAAATACAGTCGACCCTCCAAATAACGGACATCTAAATAGCGGAATCCTCCAAATAGCGGAATATTTCTTCGGTCCCAATTAAAAGCCTATCAAATACGTGATAAGAGTGTTTTATTTCTGTTTATAAATGTGATTCCTACATTTGTCTTGTGTTTTGTTTCCATGCCAAAAACAGACTTTAATTTCCCTATGATAGATGAAATTCACCATTAAACTTTTTCCAATATACATTTTTTGTTTATTTATTACTATTCATGAATTATATAAGTAAACTGGTTTGTCCACCAGAGTACTTCCAAGCGTGGGGGTAAATTGATATTACTACAAACTCCATTGGGGTAACACCCAAAAAAGTTACCCGACCCCTGCAGTAGGCCCTCCAAATAACGGACTTCCAAATAGCGGAAACCTCCAAATAGCGGAATTATTTCGTGGTCCGTTCGAGTCCGTTATTTGGAGGGTCGACTGTATATACATTAAGCACTAAATACTATTTAGTAGTCATTTATATCATCAAAAATATATATAACAAAGATTCGTATGAACAAATTACATCACAATATCACATCTGAAATATTGGGATTTTTTATGTAGTGTAAACCTTTTCATAACTAGGCCACGAAATCATCATCATGTATTATACTAAATTATATATCATTATATTACATCATATTCAAAAATTTTACCCACTTTTAATTAATCAATTCAGAGTTCCCCTAAAAACTTATGATGTTTAAAGTAGTAAAATGAAATGTGAAATGCAAATATGAAATAAATGAAATTATGAACAAATACATTATTATATACAAATACTAAACCTTTATTGGATAATTAACAGCCAATCCTTAGATTTAGTTACTATTTGTTTTTAGTTTTTCAATTAAAGTTCATTTTTATCAATCGTATTTCACTTGGATCAAATAAAATTTCATTTGGATCAAATCAGATTTCATTTGGATCAAATTAGATTTCATTTGGATCAAATCAGATTTCATTTGGATCAAATCAGATTTCATTTGGATCAAATCAGATTTCATTTGGATCAAATCAAATTGCAAATGGTACATGTGTATCTATCTTTTATGTATATAGCAACTCCTCCGTGTTTCGGTGCTCGTCGTGATGTTATTGGTCTGTCATGTCTGACCAAGTAATATATATGTATATTCAGAAGCCGATAGGGTATTTCGCTATGTAGCCACATTTCATTGAGTAAAATTGCGTCATAATCGTATTTCGTTGCTAGGTCGTTTCTCAAATCAGGTAGCTTACCTCTGAGCGACTGGACATTCAACAGCGCCACGTCTTGATTGCGTGCTGGTGGTACTTCACAGATGTAGGCTGTTGCGGGCTTTTGTTCACGAGACTGAGATCATAACTGAGATCGCTCGAGCCTACTTGTTTTTTGTGTGACTGTCCAGATCAGTTCGTCTTATGATATTCGACTTTATAGCGGAAAATATAGGAAACGTGGTCGAGAAGGATGCGTGTTGACTGTCTCGACGTACGGCAAGGAAAAACGTGTTTACACACTTCACGAATACAACATTGCGAAACGCAGCTACACAACAACGCGCAACGCTACACTGACAACGAACTGATCACGTGGTCAGCGATGCAGCGTCAGCGTTTTAACGATGTGTAGCTAGAGATGCGACCTAAAAAAACGACGGTTTCTTTTAAAAATAATGTTTTATTTGCCTTTGATTCCCATTCCACCAAGGGGTATGGATACTCCCGGCTAATAACACCTGGACTAAACAATCACAACGCAATACCAACTTTTTCAAACAATGGGAGTAAGAATCGTAAGATGTAATAGGGAATGTCATTATAAAGATATGAAATGCAGCGCATAAAATGATAAAATATTTAAAAAAGATTGAAACATATCCTAATTAATTCAACAAAATCAGGATCAACGGAAGAGATATATGAGTGAGTATTTATTGGCTTACCTTTCATAAATAACTCATGTGTTGATAAAAATAATTCATTTAACATCCCAAATATATCATTTACATAATTTGAATTATTTGCATGACTCTTCAAAAAAACAATAAAACGTGTTTTTTTGTTCGAGGATTTTTTGCAAATAAAACGGTTTTTAATAAAAACGTAGTTTTTTTAGGTCGCATCTCTAGCTACACACCGTTAAAACGCTGACGCCGCATCGCTGACCACGTGATCAGTTCGTTGTCAGTGTAACGTTGCGCGTTGTTGTGTAGCGTGCGTTTCGCAATGTTGTATTCGTGAAGTGTGTAAACACGTTTTTGTCGACATGTTGATGAGCTGCAGCATGTTTTGAATGATGAATTAAATAGCGCGCCCGTGTCTGAATTCACTGTGGCGAGTAATTGATGAGACATGTCATATTGGCTTCTATATTTGACCATTTTCTTTTTGTTAATTCTCACGCTTGGTACAATACATGATCGTAAACCTCACAAATTTTGTTTGTATTAGGTTGTAAAAAGAATTGTTAAGCATTATACAGCTTTTAAATGCAAGGTTTCATCTAAAACTGGGATTATTTGTGAAAATAATGCACCGGTGTACGCATAATATCAACTAACAGTGCACCGCAGCACATATAGGCTGCACCGACGTAGGCCGAACGCTGTGACCTCACAAATTCGTGAAACTGCTTTGTATCTAGGTGGTGTTGGCTCAGCTCAGCCACTACCAAAACTTTAGTCAAAGCTGACAATAACACATTGTAGTGTTGTCCAATAGGCACACAACAAGCTTACGCACACAATTATCGTTCATCGCCATATTTGGAAGTGTTAATCGTGTCACCCAGTGTTCAGTGTATGTATCCTGTATGCGTGTGTCTGTGTATGTCACAACTGTGACCCTTGCTACACACAGTCAGTCTGATGCTAGCCTCGCTTGGGTGTGCTTCAATGTAACCAATCGGGTGTTCTGTGTGTTTCTCGCCAATCAGAGGCGACACAAGAACATTACATTTTGGCGACGAGTCTTTCCTACGCGGATATATTATTTTGTCCATCATGAATATTGAGGGAGTGTCACCACCGTCGGCGTTTCTGGTCATGCCAGGTAAGCCGCAGACCACCTGGAACACTTGGATATTTTCTTTTGAAAATTATCTCATTGCTGTTGGTGGAGAATCATTTTATGACACTCGGCGCTGCGCACTGCAACTGCATTGCGTGAGTGCCGAGGCCAAAGAGTTTATATATCCTTGCCTGCAAGTCCCAAGCAAGAGGGCGAGTTCGAGTACGAGCAAGCCAAGATACGTTTGCAAAATTTATTCACTCCAAAAACAAACGGCATTGCTGAACGCTTCATGTTTCACCAACGCAAGCAAAACCCCCACGGGTCAACGGCCGAGTATGTGTCTGCTCTGCGCGAGTCGTCTGCCAGATGCCAGTTTTCTACGCTTTGTGACGAAATAATTCGCGACCAAGACACATCCGTTATGACGAATTCCAGCCATGCTGTGAATAAATCCAGTCATCGCACAAACATCAAACCAAGCAAGGTAAAGCAGCCAAGTGCACACACTGTGGCAAGACGCATCAGCTGCCCAGACAACAGTTCTGCCCTGCACGCTCATCTACATGTCACGCATGTGGTCGCACCGGACACTGGTCCAGCGTCTGTCAGGCGACACGCCAGCACAAAGTTAGTGGGTCAGTCAACAGCACATTCAGTGAGAACAATCCGGTGAAGGGCGTCACAATTCTTGCCTGCTCTGCGGTCTGGGTCGACAACGACTAAAGGTTGTGGGAGTTGTGCCTGCCACCGTCACTGTGCAAAATCGTACAATTGACATCAATTTCTATGTGGTGGACGCAACAACTTTTGGCAACAGAGGTCAAAACCCAAGGCAACAGAGGTCAAAACACGGTCACAGAACTCAGAAGCAATTGAAGTACAGGGCAAACACTCACACAACCCCAATCGTCACGTCACCGTCTCATTTTCATCACGGCAGGAGAACACGGTCAGCTACAGTGCTGCCTCAGACGGTAGAGAACGTGCGCGATTCCCGCTCGTCGGAGTCGTGGTTATCATCCACCTCCTGGATACGCTCATGCTCCCATTCCAATTTTTTTAAGTGAGGTGATATAGTGTTTTCCAATAGGCACACAACAAGCGTACACACACAGTTATCGTTCATCGCCATATTTGGAAGTGTTCATCGTGTCACCCAGTGTTCAGTGTATGTATCGTGTATGCGTGTGTGTGTGTGTGTATGTCACAACTGTGACCCTTGTTACAGACAGTCAGTCTGATGCTAGCCCCGCACGGGTGTGCTTCAATATAACCACTCGGGTGTGCTTCAATATAACCACTCGGGTGTTCTGTGTGTTTCTCGCCAATCAGAGGCGACACAAGAACATTACACACATGTCGAAAAATAAATAACTGACGATGAATTATACGAGTGTCAAACACAATAATTCGTATTTATCTGAGCTGATGAAATATCGAGATGATTTCAAAATAATCTTCACTAAGAACCGGGGGTGGCTGATTTAAATCAAATTGATTTAAATCAATTATTTAAATCATGAGTTAAATCAATTGATATTTTTTTAATGAATGATTTAAATCAAATTCAGTTATTTAATTCATTTTACAAATATTGCGCGGTTTTACCAAGTGATACCTTACCGGGGTGGCTTATTCAAATCAGGCTGGTCTAAATGGTTTAAATCAACCAATTTGTTATCAGTGACACAAATCAAACACTGTTAGTGGATAGTTCAGAATCTACATTAGTGCTGTTCACCGGATTTTACATGTATGTAAAATCTGCACACAAAAATTTGCATTTGCATTTTTTTCAAAAGGTACGTAATTTTTTACACATATCACTTGATGGCTTCACATAATAAATTCATTTAAATGTGTCAGTCAAATTGCAGAAAAGTTTGCTTCTTGATATGAATTTTTGTATTTATGACATTTTCTAATAGCTTGGTGCAATGCTTAATCACATTGGTAAAGTGAAAGCAGAACACTAAAGTATGCACATTTTATTCAAAACATAAAAAAGCATGACAAATGTGGACAAGACACATCATTTTGTGTGGAGTTTGCGTATCCTAATTCATCGCCTTAAACAAAAAACTAACTTGCCAGACTTCTCTGTTCCTAAGCGGTTCCTCACTTTGGAGTGGACCAGCCCATAGGAAGAGAAACCTCTCTCCACTCCGGAGGACGAGGCAACTGCTGTCAGTAATTGCCGCATCGAAGTCATGACTTCATCATCTAGAAAAGTCGAGTGTGATTCCCACCACTCGATGGCAGACAGATTTTCGGTATCAGATTCAGCAAACTTGAACTGTTGAAAAGGCGGCGACTTTGCCTGCAACTTCATAATGATGGCACCAGTTTCTTATGCTCCACGTTAGCGTACTCCATTGCAGAGCAAATCTCTTCTTGAGACAGACGTCTACCTTGCAATGAAGGATGAAGCATGTTGGCGAGCAGATGAGCGTCGTCGTCGCATGTTGGCGTGCAGATTACCGTCGCACATCATCTAGTGCAGTGGTTCTTAACCGGGGGTGCTCGCACCCCCTAGGGGTGTGAGGCCCATTCTTAGGGAGTGCGAGAATACCTATGAAAATTTCAAATCAGGTAAGAATGGTAATAATGACGTTTAATATACAAATAAGTAAACAATGATGAGAAACAGACAGCTGACAAATATATGACATATATTCCTGAAAGGATGATAACTGTATGTTCTTATCAGTAACAAATCAACATAACGACAAGTCTGAACTACACAAACCACCAACCCACAACAGAGATAAACCACGACGCCCTTTAGCATAAATGAAGCAAATGCGCAACCATTGTATATCTCCCCCTCCATGGACAAGCGATATACACATATTGCGTTAATGAGGATAAAATAAGATGTAGTCGTCAAATCGGCGATTCCGCCTAATGGTGCGCGTCGAGCGGCGAACACCTCGATCAGCGGTAACCGGCGATCTGCCAGCAGGAACGTCGCCACCCGCAACCTGGGGTGTTGGGTTGTCCACATCAGAAGAGGACTCCTCTGGACGCCTGGTTGACGGCATGGCTGCCGCAGGAGGTGAAGCTGTAGGTCCAGCAGGGTGAGATACAGCAGAACGTTCGGCTACAGGTGATGTTCTACCGCAGGCAGTATCCTGGTTAGGCGGACCGGCGCTGTACTCGGTTGATGGTATTTCCTCGTGTGAATAGTTCGACGATGGAGTAGACAGGAAGGTAGGGGGGCGCGGTGGTGGACAGCCTGGAGCGTACGGTGTGAAGCGGCGCAGGAACTTCCGATTCCTGTACGACAAACGACGAGAGCCGTCCATACATACGCCATACTGGTCATGTTGCCGCACTTCCACGATGATGCCAGACCGGTCCCAACGTCGAGGGTGGTTGCCGATTTGGTTTTGGACGTATACATGGTCGCCCACTTTCAGCGGCGGTAGTCTGACGGTGTGTTCAGACAGAACCTCATGTTGACGGATGTGACGTCGTGCGAGAGCTGACTCGCGCTGATCAGCACTCAGGCGCCACACAGCTGCTGGTAAGTATGAGTCCGGATGTACAGGCTGAAAATCGCGAATTTGACGGCAAAAAACAATTTGTGCCGGTGAAAGACGTGTGTCTGGATCCGGGGTGTTATTGTATTGTAGAATGGCGCGACGAAATCTGTCCGTGTCTAATTGCCCGAGAGGACCACAATTGCCAGTTATAAGACGCTTGATGGTCTTGACTGCCAGCTCTGCTCGACAGCTGCTGTGAGGGTAGCCCACTGAAGATTGTCGGTGCCGAATGCCCCATTCACGCATGAATCGTTGTGTAACAGCGGATATATAAGTCGGCCCACCATCAGATGAGAGCTCTTCAGGTATACCATAGGTGGCACAATAGGTCTTAAGAGCCTCCACTAGCTCGTGGGAGCCGTCGCCTGTTTTGATTTGAACTACAGACGGCCAGTTAGAGTAACGATCGACAATGACCAGATATTCAGAGCCTTGATGGTGGAAGTAGTCGGAACAAACGTATTGGAAAGGATACAGTGGTGTGACGGGTGTTATGGGAGGTTGCTGAGGTTGAGATGGAGCCATGGCATTGCAAGCAGCACATCGCTCGCGTGTGCGCTTCATGTCGGCGCTGATGCCCGGCCAGAATACGGAAGTCGCAGCCCGAGCTGCCATTGAAGTCACACCCTGGTGAGCGCCGTGTAGATTGTCAAGCACCTCTTTGCGTAGCACTGCAGGGATGACCACTCGCTGTTTGTACAGGATTACGGAATCCACTGTGGATAAGTGGTGTCTGAGTGAGTGATATTTACGCAATTCTCTTGACAATAGGTCAGGTTTTGTGGGCATGCCGTCTTGGACGTAGTGCAGAAGCTGACGCATCACCGGATCACTCATTGTCGCGTTGCGAACTCGCTCCAACGTAACTGCCCTTAAGTCGTCAATTGCCGACAGCGATGCATAGGCAACACCTTCGATGTACTGGTCCACAGACATCTCTGAAGACGACGGTTGAGTGGCAGGCGAGTCGTCCATAGGTGGGTCGTTTATATCCGATAAGATATGGGAGATGAAGGATGCACACGCGCTGGGGTATCTGGAAACGGCATCTGCACCGCTGTTGTTTTTGCCTGGTATGTACACAGTGTCGAAAGAAAAGCGCAGCGTCCGCTCTTTGAGTTTCAACAGTCTTGGATTGTCGATGTCCTCCATTCTCCGATCTCCGAGGATTTTCAGAAGCGGTTTATGGTCCGTGGTTACCAGCAGTCTTTGGCATCCCAGTGTAAAGTACCTGGACTTTTCTAAGGCTTTCACTACGGCTAGACATTCGCCTTCGACGGGCGAGTAATTGGACTCGGCAGTTGTGTTGAACTGACTGCCTGCAAAAACCAGTTTCCAGCCAGATGGGCAGCAGCGTGGATGAATGGCAGGGCAGCTGCAGTATTTCTGGGTTAGGAGGAACCCAGTACCGGTTTTGGACCAGTCGGCACTTAAACATGTGACTCGATCAGTGTCGAACATGCGGACACCGTCAGTAACTGCGTCAATGATTTGCTGTTTTTTGACTTCGAATAGGCGTTGCAATTCACCGTTCCATTGAAACTGGGAGGATGGTTTGAGGAGGTCGCGAAACGGGGCCATTTGTTCGGTTTTGGCGAATGCGTAGGAAGCTTGATTAACTAAACCGAACCACGCCCTTATATCAGTGATATTTTTAGGCGCAGGAAAGCAGCCTGTGGTTCAGCAGGAAAGCCTCCTCGACGGTGGCGTTGCTCGCTGCGCTAGCGTTTTGGCCGCTTTGAAAGCGCGCTGTACCGCGACACATTTTGTCAAAATTACCGCGACGGCCGCAGCGTTGGCAGGTGTGGTCGAATGCGGGACAACGCTGTTGACGAACTTTGAACGAAGATTTCGCACCATGACCGTCTTGGCCGCACCATTGGCATGTAGTTTCGTCATGTTCGCTGCTTTTATTTTTTGTATCGCTATGCGGATCGCTGCGGATACTCATCTTGTTGCGCTTATATGTCGACGGCGCGCGGCGGGATTGTATGGAGCTTGTGTTTGCGGTGTCTGTGAGAACATGCTGTGTTCGTTTGCTTGTCTCTCGCGCCTCCACAAATGCCACTACCTCTCGCAGATTCATATTCTGATTTGATGTGGCGAGCAGGTCCTGTTGAATCTCCGGGTCGGCCAGGCCTTTACACAGCTGGTCCTTCACTTCAGACTCGGTGTAAGAGACCGTACAGTTACACGAAGTGTTGGGACATTGTACTGTGTAATTGCATGATTCTGCTTGACCACGGAGTCGACTGACGAAATGCTGCACACCTTCGTCGTGATCTTGAGTCATTCCGCGCAAAATCGTACGATTTACCAGAAGGTTTTCTGGTGGGACGGAAAATTCTTTAATGGTGGACAGGACGTCAGTTTCAGATTTTGCGTGGGCATCCGCACCCAGCACCCGGTACACATGCAGCTGAACTTCATCGTCGCAACACTCTAAGAGCTGGCTGGAAGAGCAATCAGTGGGGATAGATGCTATGCTCTTATATCGCTGCCACTTGCTCAGAAAATGCGACCATTTCTCTGATGAAATGCCTACTCCAACTGTAGGTCGTTTCGGTTTATCCAGGAGCGAGGTCTGTATAGGTGGTGCGGAGACTTGAGTAGCCGCGCGTACAGCCGTAGAAATTATTTGCTCCAGTGCCGTTTGTGATATGGTGATGTTCGATGGTGTACGGGTTTCCTCATCAGACATGTCTGAATTCAGTATCTAAGTTACAGTTATCATAAACAATGATGAGAAACAGACAGCTGACAAATATATGACATATATTCCTGAAAGGATGATAACTGTATGTTCTTATCAGTAACAAATCAACATAACGACAAGTCTGAACTACACAAACCACCAACCCACAACAGAGATAAACCACGACGCCCTTTAGCATAAATGAAGCAAATGCGCAACCATTGTATAATAAGTAAAAATAAAAAACATCGATTTAATAATACTACCATAATACTACTACAATAAACACCAATCAAATAATACTTGAAGTAAACTTGCGGGAAACACTGAAACACTGCTTAAAGTTTGACAGAAGTAACAGCGAATGCAAACACTCAATGCCACTACAATTGTGAACGCAATACTAACAGAAACACGTTGAACCAACTACGCTGCACTGAAAATATAATTTGCACAACGCCACAAACACAATTATCACAGCGAACACACGTTAAATCGCAAAACGCGCAACGCCACTAACACGCGCAACGTTACACTGACAACGAACTGATCACGTGGTCAGCGATGCAGCGTCAGCGTTTTAACGGTGTGTAGCTAGAGATGCGACCTAAAAAAACGTTTTATTTGCCAAAAAAATCTACCAAAAAACACGTTTTTTGGTTTTTTTAAGAGTCATGCAAATAATTCAAATTATGGAAATGATATATTTGGGATTATAAATGAGTCATTTTTATCAACACATGAGTTATTTATGCTATTAGTGACCCTATCAAATTCAATTATCATTAAATATTGAGCATTGTAAGAGCATTGTTTGCACGGTACTGTGCGGCACTTCTATGTACAGTACAGCTTTGCATCCAATTATTGTGTTAATCATTGTGTCAGAAAGCAGGGTTTGAGAAACGTTTATTTCTGCTAAAAACTGAAAAAGTTTTAAAAAACAACAGGTGGCATAATTAATTATTATTTTTTACACATTACCTTTTTTCTACCAGAAATGAACTACGTTGATTATAATAAGTTTCATCATTTCATTCCGCAGATCAATTATTTGCAAATATAAAAAGTACAAGCACTGCAAATATTTACACAAACACTACAAATATGCACACAAGCTTAGTGTCCCTAATGAGACTACAAATACAAACGGGTCGCATTAATCAGAGTGGCAATCCTGACCAGAAAAACGGGGAAGATTTTCGTGTAGGAAAAAAACGACTGAGGAAATATATTTAATGTACAAAAAGGTATTTGAACACAAATAACTACATCAAAGAAACCATCATCCAGGTTACTAACCAAAACAGAAACAGGTTACTAATAAAAACAGATTACTAATAAAAACAGGTTACTAATAAAAACAGGTTACTAATACAAATGCAATTAATTTCGCTGAACTTTCCTTGATCTGCTGCCAATTTTTTTCTAAATCTCTAAATCTACGAAAAGTATATAAAAAAAATTATTTTGAAAAAAAACACGGTTTAGAAACACAGTCTAAAGCAAGTGGTTTAACCGGCCGCTTATACGTACCAGCAGGCTACTTGCTATACAAAAGGTATTTGAACGCACATCAATCAAATCTATTATCCATAGAGACTGTTCTAGAAAGCATTGTCTCATTAAAAAAGTGTTAGTTTAAATAAACGTTTGTCAAAAAAACACTTGACCAACCAATTAACTTGTCTTGTTCTGCTGTCAATATTTTCTAAATCTGTACATTAATAAAACGAATTTAAAACCAATTTGAAAAACATTATTGCATTTTTTCCTAAAAAACATGGTTTCTTTGAGAAAAAAACACATGATTACTCAATGAATTTGTTTTGTTCTGCGGACAAATTATTTCAAATATCTACATAATTGAAACCATCTTTAAAAACATGGGTTTTTTCAATGAAAAAAACCTACACCACCGGACCCGAATGCACTTTCAAACATTCTCCTGAGGTATTTATTGATAAATATTTTTATTTTTTTATACTATTATCAAATTATCTTTAAAATATGACACGTAAAGATGTACAAAACGTCAATTAAACTCTATTCTATGTACTGAAATCCAGTATCCGATGACAATTGGGGCTGATTGTAAAAAAACAAAAAAAACAAAAATACCCTATACAAACATGTTTTTTTGCACAAAAAAACCAATAAATAAACGCAATCAAAAAAACGTTTTTTTTGCATCACTATGTGTAGCTGAGTCATTAGCATCGGTTTGTAGCTGAGTCATAGCAAGCTGTGATACCCAGGTAGCGTTAGGACGGACGGGCTGACGTAACACCCCCCATGGGGAGGGGATGGAAGGGCCTTGTATCTAGGTGGCGTTGGCTGAGCACATCAGTGAAGAACTAATGTTCGTCAAAACGTTTTGAGCCGTATGGGCATTTGGCAGTTTGATAACGTATTCTCCTGCATGCTGGTCAGCTGTTTCTGTTTGCAAAAAAATCCTTGTTAGACGGGTCAATTTTGTGTTGATCAATGATTACAATCCATTCCTCAATCGACGCATAATTGTAATTTTTTGATTTCGTACAATTTTCACATAAATTCTGTTTTCTGGATGTGAAAAATGCGACACATGCATACATTGGAAGACGGGTGCAGGAGACATGAAAATATCCAGCACAATTGCTGCATTTGATGGCGTGTTTTTCTATCTCTGAGCCACATACCTTGCAAACAGTCTCCGGCGGAGGAATACTCCTCGTCGTGTTGATATCAGGCGGTGGAGGCTCGCTCGAGCCAGGCTTCATATCGTACAATGATATGGACATCAAAGCGCAATCAACATACCAAGTCACTGATAACGCAGTTTCGATCACAAAATCGGAGCAAATATGTACACTACCACTTGGGTCAATGTCAAGAACTGTGTGTGTGTGTGTATGTGTGTCAGTGTGTGTGTGTGTGTTCGTTAATCGACCAATTTATCATACATGTTGGTGAAAAAGCGTGTGTGCGGATGCTCTGTGTTTATCTATCTATCTTCACTAACAAACACGCACGAACGTTCTGCGCAAACAACTGCCCTAGGGCGCGCACTGCCACACCTCTGTATCCCCCTGCTCGCTCATAGCACGTGCATACAACATACATACACTCACACTACCTCGCACATACAAGTAGACAGCATACACAAATACATATACCGTACAATATTAAACATAGTACAGATGGCTAGCAACGACAAGCGCTATTCGCACGTGATGCCTGAACACTTGCCATAAGACGGAATGTACCGTCTCTGAAAGTGTGATGTTTCTGTAGATGTCCATGTGTGTGTGTGTGTGTGTGTGTGTGTGCACGATTTGCTCGCGAGTGCTCTCCGAGAACAGTGACACTATATGCTGACACTGATATATTGAGGCTAATAGAGTGCGCGCTATAGGGCAGTTGTTTGCGCAGAACGTTCGTGCGTGTTTGTTAGTGAAGGTGTAAAACACCTGCCTTGCCTTTTTGGGACCCACCGTATCGCAGTGGACGTAGCGCGCCTGTTAGCTCCGCCTCTATTTTGTTTAGCGCACTTTGGAGCGATGCGCAAATAGGGTAGTGCCCTTCTAGGGTGCAATCTTTAAAATTTTGAATTATTTCAATTTATTTCGATTTTTGTCTCGCCGACAAAACAATAATAATTATAATACCTAAGTAACATTTATTATTGCATTATTACTTTTTGAAAGATATATTTATTAAGGCTAATCAACGCAGTGTTCTAGTGTTATTTTTGACAAATGCCTTTTCGTTGTTAGGTTAGGTTAGGCTTGTTAGTTTAGGTTACGTTGGGTTGGTTGGGTTAGTTACACTTTCCGCCGTTAGAGAGCGCTAGTAACGCAGTGGACGTAGCGCGCAAGTTAGCTCCGCCTCCATTTTGTTTAGCGCACTTTGGAGCGATGCGCAAATAGGGTAGTGCCCCTAGAAGAGCCTTAATCACAGGTATGCTATATATGCCATATATAGCATAGCATATGTAGTGCCATATATAGCATACGGCACTACCCTATTTGCGCATCGCTCCAAAGGTGTTTAGTGAGCCATGTGTTCCAGGTGTTTTAGTGGGCCATGTTGCATTCTGATTGTGTTGAGTTGAGATATCTTGCTTTGTTGCTAGAATTTAAGTGCACGCGCTGGTATATACGCTGACATTGATATATTGGCTGATAGAGCTCCTCATAAAGTAAGTACATACAGTACATATCTGCATTGAAATTGTAGTACATACCATAGCACATAATTGTATAGTACATAGTAAGTAGTACATATCTGTGTTTTACGACTAATGGTAAATTTTCCATGTGAAAGACAATAAAATGTGCTGATAACAATTAAGTTTGATATTTAATGTAAAATCAATAACATACATTGTGGTTCTAGCTTGGACAATCCTAGTGACCCTATCAAATTGAATTATCATTAAATATGCACAGTAAAAGTGTTGTAATGTTTCTGAAAGCCCTAATATCATTTTTTGCACGGTACTTTGCGGCACTTCTATGTACAGTACAGCTTTGCATTCAATTATTTTGTTAATCATTGTGTCAGAAAGCAGGGTTTGAGAACCGTTTATTTCTGCTAAAAACTGAAACAGTTTTAAAAAACAACAGGTGGCATAATTTATTATTATTTTTTACACACTACCTTTTTTCTACCAGAAATGAACTACGTTGATTATAATAAGTTTCATCATTTCATTCCGCAGATCAATTATTTGCAAATTGTAGAAAACAAAAAGACTAAAATATATTAGAGACAGGCGTGCGTGGGCATCACCGCCCCACGCGCGCCTACAAGACGTCACACTCCGATCGCACCACAAACACGACTATCCGCTCACACCGTGTCACACGGGAGCACACACGGACAAACACACACACACACACACACACAGTCCTCACCCGCCGCAACAACCAATCAGCGGCGAGCCGGTCATTCACTCGCCGCTGCGGGGCATGGACAATTCACAAACACATACAGACACACACACCGAAACAACTAGACACACTCGCTCACACACTCTCGCACGCAATATACAATTCAACTATACACGATCACACATAGACACACTAACACGTTCACGCACTCACAATCTTTCACACACACACTCTCTCTCTCACTACACACGATTACACCACACCTCCACCTGTTTTTAAAGAAACATAAATCAACAAAAAAAACGCGAACCAAGCAAACCAGGAAAAATGAACCAATAACCAAAATCTAATTAGACGACGGCCTCCACCAGATGCACACACCTTGGCTGCGGCGAAGCACACACGTCAGGCCCCAGCGTCCACCGCGCTCCCGCCTCCGCCCGTGCTCTTCGGTGCTTCGCCGCAGCCTGCCGTCCTCTTCATCACCGGCTGCCGCGACAGGGCACAACACTTCGACCCCAGCACCCACTATGCTCCCGTCGACTCCAGTGCTCTTCAGCACCCTGCCGCAAACAGCCGGGACGTCACCGTTCACACAGGCCACGCCGTCGCCGTCGTTCGTCATGTTTTCCTCCGGCTTCAGCAGCCCCTCTCTGTCATCTGCCGTCCAGCACCAGCATCCTCCACGAGCGATCGTTGCCTCCACCGACAATCCTGTAGTTGCCCGGCGATGTGCCTTACACCAGTGCAGGCGAGACGACCAGCATCCCTCGGCCACAGCTCCTCAGCTGCCTCCCGCCGGCATCATGCTGCACTGCCGTCCCCCTGCACACCAACCTGACACGCCGCCGAGCACCTCCACCGCTGTTCTCCGCTGGTGGGCCGCTACTGATGCTGGAATGCACCATCTCCGCTGCTGAAGCCGGGTCGCAGACAAAAATAATTCCAAAACAAAAAGGCCGAAATAGCTTGTAGAAAACAAAAAGACTAAAATATATTAGAGACAGGCGTGCGTGGGCATCACCGCCCCACGCGCGCCTACAAGACGTCACACTCCGATCGCACCACAAACACGACTATCCGCTCACACCGTGTCACACGGGAACACACACGGACAAACACACACACACACACACACACACACACAGTCCTCACCCGCCGCAACAACCAATCAGCGGCGAGCCGGTCATTCACTCGGCGCTGCGGGGCATGGACAATTCACAAACACATACAGACACACACACCGAAACAACTAGACACACTCGCTCACACACTCTCGCACGCAATATACAATTCAACTATACACGATCACACATAGACACACTAACACGTTCACGCACTCACAATCTTTCACACACACACTCTCTCTCTCACTACACACGATTACACCACACCTCCACCTGTTTTTAAAGAAACATAAATCAACAAAAAAAACGCGAACCAAGCAAACCAGGAAAAATGAACCAATAACCAAAATCTAATTAGACGACGGCCTCCACCAGATGCACACACCTTGGCTGCGGCGAAGCACACACGTCAGGCCCCAGCGTCCACCGCGCTCCCGCCTCCGCCCGTGCTCTTCGGTGCTTCGCCGCAGCCTGCCGTCCTCTTCATCACCGGCTGCCGCGACAGGGCACAACACTTCGACCCCAGCACCCACTATGCTCCCGTCGACTCCAGTGCTCTTCAGCACCCTGCCGCAAACAGCCGGGACGTCACCGTTCACACAGGCCACGCCGTCGCCGTCGTTCGTCATGTTTTCCTCCGGCTTCAGCAGCCCCTCTCTGTCATCTGCCGTCCAGCACCAGCATCCTCCACGAGCGATCGTTGCCTCCACCGACAATCCTGTAGTTGCCCGGCGATGTGCCTTACACCAGTGCAGGCGAGACGACCAGCATCCCTCGGCCACAGCTCCTCAGCTGCCTCCCGCCGGCATCATGCTGCACTGCCGTCCCCCTGCACACCAACCTGACACGCCGCCGAGCACCTCCACCGCTGTTCTCCGCTGGTGGGCCGCTACTGATGCTGGAAGGCACCATCTCCGCTGCTGAAGCCGGGTCGCAGACAAAAATAATTCCAAAACAAAAAGGTCGAAATAGCTTGTAGAAAACAAAAAGACTAAAATATATTAGAGACAGGCGTGCGTGGGCATCACCGCCCCACGCGCGCCTACAAGACGTCACACTCCGATCGCACCACAAACACGACTATCCGCTCACACCGTGTCACACGGGAACACACACGGACAAACACACACACACACACACACACACACACACACAGTCCTCACCCGCCGCAACAACCAATCAGCGGCGAGCCGGTCATTCACTCGGCGCTGCGGGGCATGGACAATTCACAAACACATACAGACACACACACCGAAACAACTAGACACACTCGCTCACACACTCTCGCACGCAATATACAATTCAACTATACACGATCACACATAGACACACTAACACGTTCACGCACTCACAATCTTTCACACACACACTCTCTCTCTCACTACACACGATTACACCACACAAATATAAAAAGTACAAGCACTGCAAATATTTACACAAATACTACAAATATGCACACAAACTTAGTGTCCCTAATGAGACTACGAATACAAACGGTCGCATTGATCAGAGTGGCAATCCTGACCAGAAAAACGGGGAAAATTCTCGTGTAGGAAAAAAACGACTGAGGAAATATATTTAATGTACAAAAAGGTATTTGAACACAAATAACTACATCAAAGAAACCATCATCCAGGTTACTAACCAAAACAGAAACAGGTTACTAACCAAAACAGAAACAGGTTACTAATAAAAACAGGTTACTGTCGTAACGAGACGAATGACTAATCGTTGAGCAATAATAACGATGATGTATTCATAAGAAATCAAGATTAATTAAAGATACTATAGATCACACAACAATGACAAACGCCTGGAACAATAACAACGTACACCAAAGCTGCCAGACTTGTGTTATGCCAGAAACCGCCAAGAATGGTACAATAAGCCAAAGGGTACATTCTCACATCACTCCCCCATCACTCAAATTCCGCGTAACGTCTGTTACGCCGAATTATACGCCCCGATCTGCTGGTTGTAGGCAGGAAGTTGAACACGTCTGCAGCCGCTTCTTCGCTTCCAGCTTGCTGAGCTCTGACCCCCGACGGCGGATCTTCTTCTGAAGCGTCGGCAGATGGCTGAATCTCAACATTTGTTGACTGCGGCGCGTCCAGACGGTCTTCGACAATTCTGTCCGGTGACTCTGTCATCACTCGCTTGCATCTGTCTAAATGGACGCACTCATCTGCAGTTTGACCCCGTACCGGCTCCAGCCACACGTTAGGACCTCGAGACCTTATCACTTTGCGCGGCCCCCTGAACAAAGGGTCCAGTCCTTTTCTTGTCTCGTTTCTAATCATCACGCTGTCACCCTGTGAAATGCTGCGTCTCGACGGTTCTACTCTGCCATTGTCGTAATATTTCTTGTAGTCTTGCCGGGACCGATTTGTATTCTGCTCTACCTCGCTTTGCACAGCCACAACGGTGGCTCGGGTTTCTGCGGCCACGTCACTAGGGTCGATAACACCTGCGCTCTCACTGCGTACAAAAGATCCTGGCGATCGTAGAGTTCTACCAAAGATGACTTCATAGGGAGCCTTTTTCGTCGACCGATTCACTGTATTGTTGACATAAAAAACCGACTCCCTAACCACTGAAGGCCACTCTTCTTGACTCTTTCCTTGCTCTGCTAGGAGACACCTGATAGTTTGCTTGCATGTTTGAATAGCCCGTTCGGCGCTACCGTCCGCCTGTGGATGATATGGACTTGTGTGTCGTTTTTCGATGCCCAGTTCCTGACACATGCTTCGTACAACACTGCCGTCCACATTTCCACCTTGATCCGTGACCAGAATACGCGGTATTCCATGACGATATATCCATTCATCTTTAAGAGCTCTCACGACTGAATCAGACAACTGGTCATGCATTGGTGCCATTTCAACCATCTTCGAAAAATTATCCACCATAACCAACAGGTAACGAAATCCCTCCTCGCTCCAAGGTAGGGTAGCGATGTCCATTGACACTGACTCCCTTGGCTCTGAGGCATCGTAATCAGGTGAACACATCGTGACTCTAGGTTCATGGGATCGTTTGTTGGCTGCGCACACTTTGCATCTTCTGCAGACCATCTCCACTGTAGAGTCCATTCCTACCCAATAGTAGTTCGGACGAATAAGGGACAGAGTCTTCTGCTTGCCAAAATGACCACGTTTGTGATGTTCTTCGACGATTGGTGTGTGCAACCGATCAGCCACTACAACTCTTCCACTCTTCATTAATATGTCGCTGCACAATGCTAGCTTACTGCAGCGACGGAACCTTCCTTCCTTCACCGCTCCATTTGCTGCCAGTTGTCGCTTAGCGAACGCGATTGCTGGGTCATCGTTCTGTACCTCCGCTAACATGTCCAGGTCAACCTGCCGAACATAGTATACATGCCGATCGACACACTCATCTTCATCTGTAATTTGCCGATCGACCCGGGACGGTATGCGACTGAGGCAGTCGGCAACCTGGTTGCTGGATCCTTTACGGTATATCACCTCGTAGTTGTGAAGCGCTTCTAACTCAACCAGCCATCGGGCGAATTTTCCCCTGGGATCCTTCCGGCGCCGCATCCAAACCAGCGGGTTGTGATCGGTCACAAAATACACCTTTTTTGCTGCCTGGAGGTAGACCCACCACTTCCTCATCGCCGCCACTAGTGCCCAAGCCTCGAGTTCGCCTGCTGCATAATTCCTCTGTGCTGTCGACAAGCCTGACGAATAAAATGATATTGGTTGCAGATTCCCGCCTGAGACCAGTTGGGCGAGCATTCCGCCAACTCCGTCGGCACTGGCGTCCGTGCACACATAGAACAGTTTATTCCAGGATGGATATCGGAGCGTATGAGCTGAAGCGATGGCTTGTTTCAGTTGCACGAAACTGTTCTGGCATTCGCGGTCCCATTCCCATTTCACTCACTTTCTGGTCAACTTGTATAGTGGTGCACAAATAGCGGCCATGTTTTCAGTGAAATGTCTGTAAAAGTTGGCAAATCCGAGAAATCGTCTGAGTTCTTTTACTCCTCTAGGAGCAACCCATGTGCGCAACAATTCAACATGCGCGTTGAACGGACGACAGCCCTCTGGTGTGAGGGTATGCCCCACAAACTCACCCCGTTGATACCCAAAACGGCATTTGTCGGCTCTGAGTTGCAGGTTAGCCTTGCGATACGCAGATAAAGTCTTTTCTAAGGTGGCGATGTGATCATCGATGCTTTTCGAATACACGCATGTGTCATCCACGTAAGCTGCCACGTTCTCGAGTCCCTGGAGCGCCTGGTCTACCGCTCTCTGATAAGTGCTTTGGCTGTTGCACAAGCCAAACGCCATTACATTCATTTCGTATTGGCCACAGGGAGTGACAAACGCTGTCTTTTCCTTATCCCCCTCGTTGACGGGAATACTCCAATACGCGCTTGCTCCGTCCAAAAATGAGAAATATTGACTTCCATCCATGTTGTCAATTATACGTCGCCAGTCTGCAGCGGGATACGCGTCTTTTTTAGTGTGAGCATTCAACGCCCTGTAATCCACAACAAAGCGGTAGGATCCGTCCTTTATTGCGTACTAAAATTACTTGACTTCCCCACGGTGACTTGGATGGTCTGCAGATGCCATGTTCAACCATCTGCTTGATTTGCCTATTCACTTCTGCCTCCACTTGTGGGTTCAACCGATAAGGCTGGTGTTTCACTGGCGCTGCCCCTGCAGTGTCTATTACATGAATGGCCTTGTCTGTTACGTTAGGTTTTTTCACGTCCACAGCAAAAACATCGGCATATTTTTCAAGAGCATGTATTATACGAGATCTGACGTCACACGACAATTCCTCATTGACCATAGGCTCGAAATCAACAATATAATCACTATTAACGGCTCCTATAACTGCAATACGATCGTTACATCGCCCCCCACCGACCATGGCCTCCGTGGATTTCCAAACGCTACCCAAACGTACTTTACCTCGATGCCAGTCAAATTCAACCGAACCAAATTTGCTCAAATAGTCGCGGCCTAGAAGCACCAGCTTATCTGGACAAGAGAGCACATTCAGTTCGTGAAAACCGCACTGCCCATCGCCAACGTCCACGCTCACCTGCAGCCTTCCTTTGACCGCCACCTCACCTCCAACGCCCAACAGCGACGCCTCCTGCTTTCCTGTGCATTGGATTTTGCCTGTCAAGCCGAGTTCGTCCACCGTTTTCTCGTCAATAACAGATGTTGATGCACCGGAATCCAGCATGGCCGATGACGGTTCGCCGTCCAATTTTACCTTCAGCGAGGCTGTGTCAGTCAGGCAAGCCGTTAGCGCACTCGAGCGAGTTCTGACATTTACGGCGTAAGCTGTTTTGTTGCCCTCAGCTGGCGGCGCTCTGCACTCCTTCAAGCTGTGTCCCTTGCGACCACAACGCGGGCAGCAGCGTGATGGGCACTGCTTCATGAAGTGGGCCGTGGAACCGCACACATAACATCCTTTTTTCTGTGCGGCTGTCGTCGTCACCGATCCAGACCGGTTGGCCTGCTCTCTGAGTCTACCTTGCTTCACGGCTGCCACCGCCGTGTCTGACGAGGATATTCTCTCAGCGCCCTCTATACTACTCACGGTACATACCAAATCATCACCGTTTTCTTCCGAATATCCACGCTTCATCGGAATACCCTTTTCAGCGAACACCTTCTTCGTCTCGATCAGTAAACGACGTCCGGTACTTTCCACAGTCACATCCTCGTTGGAAAGCCATAGTTTGATTCTGGTTTGGACGGCGCGCGGCAGCTGGCCTATAAAAAGCGACATCAACACAGACTTTCCCGCTTGAGCGTCTCTCGCTCGTTTTTTTAGTGCGAAGTATAAATCATCCATCTGCTCCCCTGGTTTCCATTTGTACGCACACAGTGCCTGCATGCAGTCGTACTGATCTGACGGACTATCCAGCGTTGCGCACAATATTTCAAATGCTTCGGCCAACGATGACGCCTCATCCACCACTTCACGCACGAGTTCTCTCTCCGCTGTTCGTCTGTTGATGAACGCCGGCAGCATACCGATGGCCAACCTTTCTCCATCTGGCCCGCGGCATAAAAGGCTGCTTACGGCTGCGATGAACAAAGGCATCCACTCTGCGATGGATTCTTGTCCTTTCAGGGGTGGCACAGGCAAATTCAAGTGGGACTGCCACGCATTCATGCTGGTTGGACCACACACCACGCCTGATTCAATATTACTCACCCCTGATCCGGCTCCTTGAGATCGCGGATTCTTACTATCCAACATATCACTGTTGCTTTCAGCCATGATCACAGTAACACTGATTAATCTTGATTTAATGTCGTAACGAGACGAATGACTAATCGTTGAGCAATAATAACGATGATGTATTCATAAGAAATCAAGATTAATTAAAGATACTATAGATCACACAACAATGACAAACGCCTGGAACAATAACAACGTACACCAAAGCTGCCAGACTTGTGTTATGCCAGAAACCGCCAAGAATGGTACAATAAGCCAAAGGGTACATTCTCACATTACTAATAAAAACAGGTTACTAATAAAAACAGGTTACTAATAAAAAAGCGATTAATTTGGTTGAACTTTCCTTGATCTGCCGCCAATTTTTTTCTAAATCTCTAAATCTACGAAAACCTTTTTTTAAAAAAATTATTTTGAAAAAATACGGTTTAGAAACACAGTCTAAAACAAGTGGTTTAACCAGACGCTTATACGTACCAGCAGGCTACTTGCTATACAAAAGGTATTTGAACGCACATCAATCAAATCTATCATCCATAGAGACTGTTCTAGAAAGCATTGTTTCATTAAAAAAGGTTTAGTTTAAATAAACATTTGTCAAAAAACACTTGCCCAACCAATTAACTTGTCTTGTTCTGCTTTCAACATTTTCTGAATCTGTAGAGTAATAAAACGAATTTAAAACCAATTTTAAAAACATTATTGCATTTTTTCCTAAAAAACATGGTTTCTTTGAGAAAAAAACACATGATTACTCAATGAATTTGTTTTGTTCTGCGGACAAATTATTTCAAATATCTACATAATTGAAACCATCTTTAAAAACATGGGTTTTTTCAATGAAAAAAACCTACACCACCGGACCCGAATGCACTTTCAAACATTCTCCTGAGGTATTTATTGATAAACATTTTTGTTTTTGTTATACTATTATCAAATTATCTTTAAAATATGACACGTAAAAATGTACAAAACGTCAATTAAACTCTATTCTATGTACTGAAATCCAGTATCCGATGACAATTGGGGCTGATTGTAAAAAAAAACAAAAAAGAAATGAAACCTAAACAAACATGTTTTTTTTGCAAAAAAACGCAATAAAAAAACGTTTTTTTTTGCATCACTATGTGTAGCTGAGTCATAAGCATCGGTTTGTAGCTGAGTCATAGCAAGCTGTGATACCCAGGTAGCGTTAGGACGGACGGGCTGACGTAACACCCCCCATGGGGAGGGGATGGAAGGGCCTAGTATCTAGGTGGCGTTGGCTGAGCACATCAGTGAAGAACTAATGTTCGTCAAAACGTTTTGAGCCGTATGGGCATTTGGCAGTTTGATAACGTATTCTCCTGCATGCTGGTCAGCTGTTTCTGTTTGCAAAAAAAATCCTTGTTAGACGGGTCAATTTTGTGTTGATCAATGATTACAATCCATTCCTCAATCGACGCATAATTGTAATTTTTTGATTTCGTACAATTTTCACATAAATTCTGTTTTCTGGATGTGAAAAATGCGACACATGCATACATTGGAAGACGGGTGCAGGAGACATGAAAATATCCAGCACAATTGCTGCATTTGATGGCGTGTTTTTCTATCTCTGAGCCACATACCTTGCAAACAGTCTCCGGCGGAGGAATACTCCTCGTCGTGTTGATATCAGGCGGTGGAGGCACGCTCGAGCCAGGCTTCATATCGTACAATGATATGGACATCAAAGCGCAATCAACATACCAAGTCACTGATAACGCAGTTTCGATCACAAAATCGGAGCAAATATGTACACTACCACTTGGGTCAATGTCAAGAACTGTGTGTGTGTGTGTGTGTGTATGTGTGTCAGTGTGTGTGTGTGTGTTCGTTAATCGACCAATTTATCATACATGTTGGTGAAAAAGCGTGTGTGCGGATGCTCTGTGTTTATCTATCTATCTTCACTAACAAACACGCACGAACGTTCTGCGCAAACAACTACCCTAGGGCGCGAACTGCCACACCTCTGTATCCCCCTGCTCGCTCATAGCACGTGCATACAACATACATACACTCACACTACCTCGCACATACAAGTAGACAGCATACACAAATACATATACCGTACAATATTCAACATAGTACAGATGGCTAGCAACGACAAGCGCTATTCGCACGTGATGCCTGAACACTTGCCATAAGACGGAATGTACCGTCTCTGAAAGTGTGATGTTTCTGTAGATGTCCATGTGTGTGTGTGTGTGTGCACGATTTGCTCGCGAGTGCTCTCCGAGAACAGTGACTCTATATGCTGACACTGATATATTGAGGCTAATATAGTGCGCGCTATAGGGCAGTTGTTTGCGCAGAACGTTCGTGCGTGTTTGTTAGTGAAGGTGTAAAACACCTGCCTTGCCTTTTTGGGACCCACCGTATCGCAGTGGACGTAGCGCGCCTGTTAGCTCCGCCTCTATTTTGTTTAGCGCACTTTGGAGCGATGCGCAAATAGGGTAGTGCCCTTCTAGGGTGCAATCTTTATAATTTTGAATTATTTCAATTTATTTTGATTTTTGTCTCGCCGACAAAACAATAATAATTATAATACCTAAGTAACATTTATTATTGCATTATTACTTTTTGAAAGTTATATTTATTAAGGCTAATCAACGCAGTGTTCTAGTGTTATTTTTGACAAATGCCTTTTCGTTGTTAGGTTAGGTTAGGCTTGTTAGTTTAGGTTACGTTGGGTTGGTTGGGTTAGTTACACTTTCCGCCGTTAGAGAGCGCTAGTAACGCAGTGGACGTAGCGCGCCTGTTAGCTCCGCCTCCATTTTGTTTAGCGCACTTTGGAGCGATGCGCAAATAGGGTAGTGCCCCTAGAAGAGCCTTAATCACAGGTATGCTATATATGCCATATATAGCATAGCATATGTAGTGCCATATATAGCATACGGCACTACCCTATTTGCGCATCGCTCCAAAGGTGTTTAGTGAGCCATGTGTTCCAGGTGTTTTAGTGGGCCATGTTGCATTGTGATTGTGTTGAGTTGAGATATCTTGCTTTGTTGCTAGAATTTAAGTGCACGCGCTGGTATATACGCTGACATTGATATATTGGCTGATAGAGCTCCTCATAAAGTAAGTACATACGGTACATATCTGCATTGAAATTGTAGTACATACCATAGCACATAATTGTATAGTACATAGTAAGTAGTACATATCTGTGTTTTACGACTAATGGTAAATTTTCCATGTGAAAGACAATAAAATGTGCTGATAACAATTAAGTTTGATATTTAATGTAAAATCAGTAACATACATTGTGGTTCTAGCTTGGACAATCCTAGTGACCCTATCAAATTGAATTATCATTAAATATGCACAGTAAAAGTGTTGTAATGTTTCTGAAAGCCCTAATATCATTGTTTGCACGGTACTGTGCGGCACTTCTATGTACAGTACAGCTTTGCATCCAATTATTGTGTTAATCATTGTGTCAGAAAGCAGGGTTTGAGAACCGTTTATTTCTGCTAAAAACTGAAACAGTTTTAAAAAACAACAGGTGGCATAATTTATTATTATTTTTTACACATTACCTTTTTTCTACCAGAAATGAACTACGTTGATTATAATAAGTTTCATCATTTCATTCCGCAGATCAATTATTTGCAAATATAAAAAGTACAAGCACTGCAAATATTTACACAAATACTACAAATATGCACACAAACTTAGTGTCCCTAATGAGACTACGAATACAAACGGTCACATTGATCAGAGTGGCAATCCTGACCAGAAAAACGGGGAAAATTCTCGTGTAGGAAAAAAACGACTGAGGAAATATATTTAATGTACAAAAAGGTATTTGAACACAAATAACTACATCAAAGAAACCATCATCCAGGTTACTAACCAAAACAGAAACAGGTTACTAATAAAAACAGGTTACAAATAAAAACAGGTTAATAATAAAAAAGCGATTAATTTGGTTGAACTTTCCTTGATCTGCCGCCAATTTTTTTCTAAATCCCTAAATCTACGAAAACATTTATTAAAAAAAATTATTTTGAAAAAAAACACGGTTTAGAAACACAGTCTAAAACAAGTGGTTTAACCAGACGCTTATACGTACCAGCAGGCTACTTGCTATACAAAAGGTATTTGAACGAACATCAATCAAATCTATCATCCATAGAGACTGTTCTAGAAAGCATTGTTTCATTAAAAAAGGTTTAGTTTAAATAAACGTTTGTCAAAAAACACTTGCCCAACCAATTAACTTGTTTTGTTCTGCTTTCAACATTTTCTGAATCTGTACAGTAATAAAACTAATTTAAAACCAGTTTGAAAGGCGTCATTCCATTTTTTCATAAAAAACATGTTTTCTTTGAGAAAAAAAAAACATGATTACTCAATGAATTTCTTTTGTTATGCGGACAAATTATTTCAAATATCCACATAATTGAAACCATCTTTAAAAACATGGGTTTTCTCAATGAAAAAACCTAAACCACCGAGCCCGGATGCACTTTCAAACATTCTCCTGAGGTATTTATTGATAAATATTTCTGTTTTTTATACTATTATCAAATTATCTTTGAAATATGACACGTAAAGATGTACAAAACGTCAATTAAACTCGATTCTATGTACTAAAATCCAACATCCTATGACAATTGGGGCTAATTCTAAAAAAAAACATTAAAAAACCTAAAAACATGTTTTTTGCAAAAAAGGCAAAAAACGGTGTTTTGCACCACTAATTGTGCATTGATAGCAACAGTTATTTGATCTTGTGGTAGACTGGTTGGCCGTGCGCAGACCGACACCGCGGGCCGTAGTTTGCCGACCCCTGGTTTAGCGCGTAGATCGGTTGATGGTAGACTGGTTGGCCGTGCGCAGACCGACACCGCGGGCCGTAGTTTGCCGACCCCTGGTTTAGCGCGTAGATCGGTTGATGGTGATCTTCAGTGCAGTGTGTCGCCGTGTGATCGTGCTCATTTCTACTATCTTGCTTCATAATTTTCTTGTATGCATTTCTTAAATACACCTATTTTATGATATATATTTCATGATTGACTACGACTTCAGTGTTATGATGGCAAATTTTTGCGATTTTTAAAACCCATAAATGCAATAACAGTAGAGTTTTGAGACAAAAGCCAATATCAGGTATGACATTAGGGCGAAAACTTCTACAGTACCAGGTGTTTGATGTATAATATAAAAAAACAGCTTTATGGAGTATTACGCAATGCTACGCAAAATTGTGAAATATTTAGCATATGTACATCTTTCATTTCTGAGTTCATGACATTGGAATTATAATACATTAGAAATCACATTCAATCAAACGGATTTACCAAATCAACTAATAAATTGTTTAGTTCCCATTTTACACTAGTGAATGGGTTACACTAGTGTTACCTATTACCGTCGGACGAAAGCCTGAACAATTCGGAAAATATCTTATTTCTAGAAGCCCCACCCTAAAATGGTTCAGGTGCGCTTTTTCTGGCATGACCATCTTCGATTTACTCTAATGTTTCCAAAACAAACTTCAAACTAGCTTCACGCAATCTATATATATCGCCGTTGATTTAGTGTCAAAAAGTAAATAAAAGTATCTATATTATTAAACGTGCATCAGCATGCAGAACAAAACCATCTATACACATTATAAAATGTTCAAAAACACACACATAAACACACGGTCAAACATACGTTTGCATAGGCACAAGCAAGCGAGATTTACGAAATAATTATCGACTAGGAAACCATTAACGACCAGTAAAGAGACTAGCACCGACATCAAATAGGTGAAAACCATTTGGCGTCCACCATACAACAAGCGTTCTGATTCGCTGACAGGTAAAAGTCGGCGGGGCCAAAACGAGCCGAATGATTCGCCTTGCTTTGCATGGCCATGCTACATTGATCCACTGGGTTACTTTCATCAATATTGCGAACATTGAAATTGGCATGAGTAATTATTGAGTAACATATGAGTCATATATAGCAATATAATCATAAGCAAGCAATATATTCATATTTTTCAAGAGAGTCCAGCTATCTGTATTAGTATTGAAGTCAATAACCGAGTTGAAATGGAAGATCGCACATATATATCATCAAAAACAGAGATGAACAATAACACCGGATTACAAAATCAAACTGGAAATGAAAAGTAACCAAAAGCGGAATTTTAACTAACCATAAATGATTATAATTGGAACTGAAATTATTAGATTAGAAACTAGTTGAATTATTGGAAATAAATCGTTCTACTCAAGTTGGTATTATAAAGGCTTGACAAGAAGATTTAAGCTCGAATGATACTCATGTTTAAATAATAATGAAACATCGTATTGTAAATGGTCTGATAAGATAATCTGATCTGCGGTGTACAAGCATTTCATGGCAAACCTTGATAACTCCTTGTCAACATAACACAAACCAACCGAATAATTAGACCATCCAGATTTCACTAAGAAACAACCTACTAGTGGTCTATGAGCTAATAAAAATCACAATACGATGATAATCGAATCACTCACTTTCGCCAATAATTCATGTCACCAACGTATTTACGAGAATACTCTGAAGCACCTCATCAATTAACTAGAGTGCAGTTTACTCAAAAACACCTCAAAGTAACATTTAGGTAGGGCTGGTAGAATCAAGATGCGAGTTCCTCGAGTATCTCTTCCACAGTGCGCTGTTCCTGGCGATACTGTTGCATGAAGTCCGTCGGCACTGTCCAATCTAGCAGCATCTGGATGTTGGCCCTGAGCGCCTCATCAGCGGAGCACGAACTACCCCCGGCAACCTCCTCCGCGGCCGTCTCTTGCTTGGTTATGATTGGGGTTTTACCTGCTTTCTCCAAAGAGTCGCAAAGCACCTGCGGCACAGATGTCATCAAGAAGTGAGGATGTTGTGATGTGTCAATCTTAAAAGGGAATGAATCGGTAAAGATACAGGCACTCCAAAGCAAGAATAAAATATAGTGATAACATCCATAAGATTTAAATATGCTGTGCAGATTCATCATTCTAAGATTAGTAGCAAAGCTGGATTTAGGCATGTGGAGGCTCCTGAGTAATCTATGTGTGGAGGCCTACCCTGCTTGAAGCGGGTGGCTAGCGAAGAAAGCCCCACCTGGGGCGCTGTAAGCTCCACTGGGAAATCATCATTGCCGATCCTGCCAGTGATGAATTTTGGTCATCTTAATCACGTTTGCAAAATGCTCTTTATTTGGGTCCTTTTTTGAGGCCTCCTAAAATGTGGAGGCCCCTGGGCAGGTGCCCTCTCCCCCCCCCCCCCTAAATCCGGCCCTGATTGGTAGATTGATGCAGGTAGATCGATGGCTGACGGCACACTAAGGTGATATAGCCTAAAAGGTTAATCAAGTTATTCCAGCAATGTCAATCAAGCAGTCCTATTAAATTAACCGCATGAGAAAGCTCACGTCCCTAAGATCGCAAAAAACATAATTATTTAAGCTTGTAGTTAGTTAGTTTCAACAATGTCATTGCCCGATCGTAAGAACACCAGCGGCCAATTTTCTTATAAAAAATGTTCAGAACCAATGTTCTAGTGTTCAGAACTAGTGTTCAAATAATTTTTCAAAACACTGCCCTGCCATTGTTACCTCATCGATCAACCGCCGACCGAAACCAAACTCTACTAGCCGTTTCTTGCTGCTAATTTTGTTGAGAAGAATGGCAAGCTGCGCACGCAGACGTGACATGGGAACTCCTCCCCTGGTCACCGTCTCCGGTTGGGTCTCCGGCTCGGTGATGTCGCGCCGGACGTGATCCACCACTCCGTACTCAGCGCCACGTGGCGGCGGCACGTGTGAATGCTCGGTAGTCACATGGAGCTGACGCTCGCTTTTGGTCTGTACGTGTACGCAAAAACACCGATACGAGCACTTGTGTATTACTGATGATTTTTCAGGCGACACATCAAAACAGAGATTAGGGTAATCCAAGAATGCATAGGTATCATACTTTATTACCCATTATTCATTCCTTAAATTTTTCCTTAAAATATTCATTAGATCATTACTTCTTTATTCCTTAATTCCTAAATCCTTTAGACCATTTAGAATACCCCAAAGGATGTACTTCGTCGCTAAAGGGTTAACTCTTTACCCTTTAAATGACATACTTCTGAGATCTGATCATCTGATTGGTCCAACACGTCATTCTCGATTGGAGGTACGTGTTCTCTACGCCGAAACAATGCAGAGCGTCATGTATCATATTGATGAATTTACAAGCAACGAAATGCGTCATAGCCAGTACTGCCATTTACATCGTAATATTTGGTCATGCACGCTCTGGTTCATCATATCAACACAATTCTAAAGTAATTTGTAACCAGGGTCTGAAAAAACGGTAAAAAACGAACACCATGTTTTTATAGAAAAATAACAAAAAACATTTGTTTTTACACTTTGCACACAAAAAAAGAAGATTGTACCATGTTATTTAGTATATAGTTAAACATATTTTAGTAGCACTTACCAAGAGTTTTGTAAATATTTAAAAAAGAAAATCCTAAAAATGTACACACAGGATCTTGAATTTCACCTTGTAGCATCTATAGGCAGCGCATGTTTTAAACCGCTTCCAATTGCAAAAACAGTCGATTTTAAACACCCACATATGTTTGCAAAGTCCTAATCCAAATACCCAGTGGCCTTATTTATAATAACCTAGTGACTAAAAATAATTTTGTCCATGTAAGTTCATTAATGTTTGTTTTCACAGTAAACACAGTTTTTTATCTCAGAGGTTTCTAAGAATAGTGATTTTCATAGAAACTCAAATGTTTTGTCGTAAAAATATAGGATTTCTCATAAATACCAGCTGATCAAAAACGACATTCGTGGCACGAGTATATTATCATCACGAATGTTATTTCCTGAAATACAAAAACACGTAAACGGCAACGGCGTATTAGACTCACATATTGATGATAACTCTGGTCGTGACGCACGACCATACATAACTTATCCATTCATCCCATCGTGATCTTAAACAGCGAGTGGGTGAATGATTCGATTACACAGCAATCAAACTATCTGAAATTGGATTAATGCCATGAGTTATACTATAATACAATTACACACTCATTACTACGTTTATATCATATGATGTAATTACATACACATTACTCACAATAAAATGCCGCACACCACCACTAGTGAAACGCACTGTGTAATGTCTGTACAGCGACTGGTCAGGGTCGCTCACCTTGACCCTGGCGCTTATCACTTGGCGCCCTCTAGCGCCCACCGTTTGGACTGCGTGCTGAACCAATCGCTACTCTACATCCCCCCAGTTCACAGTTTTGGAGGACGTGAACTTCCGTATCTCGTTGAGTACACCACGTAGTCCCGCAGATAGGTTGGTGGTCGACGTGCGCGAGCGGGGCAAGAGCGCTCTGCAGACTGCGCAGGCGGCGGAGATGGCACAGGTGGTGGAAACTGTTCGAGCAGTTGAGATGGCGCAGGTGATGACTGTTCGACCGGTGGCGGTTGTGCCGGTACATCCTGCCCTGGTGACTCATCCGATGTCGGCGCATTGGTCTCCTGGCTGATATTTCCGGGTTGAGCGAGAGCGCCGTCTGCTTGACCGTATCCACGGTGGATAGTTTCATCTGTGTATATATCTCCGGACTTTCGCTGTGTTCTGTACTGCCGGACGGGAGCTGGAGATATCGCAATGGGAACAGGTCCTTCGCTGACCGGCTGCGCTGTCGTTTGTGACAATGTTTTAGATATCTTTGACAAAAACCGCCTATTTCTCAGAGTTATCCGGCCAGAACCGTCAATCTTCACCGCGTACTGGTCGTGAGGCTTGACCTCAACGATAACTCCGGATCTGTCCCAGCGCTTGTGCCGGCCGTTCTGATTCTGGAGCAGCACCACGTCGCCAGTCGAGAGTGGATTCAGCTTACGAACGCCTTGTTGTAGCTGATCAACCTGCTTGGCAAATCGAACTCTTAAGGCCTCTTCTTGCTTCGACCAGTTTTCGCGCCAAATGGGATGGACCATTTGGTTGTCGAACACCTGTGTACCTTGAGCCACCGGAAGCAAGTCACGAACATTTCTCTCGAACACGATTTGAGACGGTGACATACCAATCTCCGGGTCCGGCGTATTTCTGTACTGTAAGAGTGCAGCCGACATCGCTTCTGTGTCTATACCGCCCTGTGCGTTGGTGTGCGACGTCATTAGTCGCTTCATGGATTTCACCGCAACTTCTGCTCGTCTATTCGACTGAGAATGATAGGCCGAAGATATTCTGTGTGCAACACCCCATCGTTGAATGAGCTCCTCCGTCTCTTTAGCGGTGAATTCTGCACCTCCGTCCGTGCTGATCTCCTCTGGTACACCGAACGTGGCAAAGTGATTGAGAAGGGCTTTGACGAATCCTCTGGCTCCCGTTGACGAGGCCACAACATGAGGCCATCCGCTAAACCGATCCACTATCACCAAATAGCTAGTGCCTCGGACCTCGAAGAAATCCGCTGCAATAGCCTGGAACGGGCGTGTTGGTGTCACAGGGACCACTGGAGGCATGCGAGCATGTGATGGAGACATCCTACAGCAGTCACAGCACCTGTCTCTTGTAGCTTCTATGTCCTTCGATATATGCGGCCAGAACACCGCTCCTGCTGCCCGACTTTGCATTCTGCTGGTTCCCTGATGTGCTGCGTGAAGAATTTGAAGTATTTCGTCCTGAAGATCAGATGGAATCACAACGCGGTTTCCCATCATGATAACTCCGTCGACAATTGACAATTGATTTCTAAATTGTCAATACGGTTGTACTATTTCTGGCAAGTAATCTCTTGTTGTCGGGAAACCGTGTTCGATGAGTGGCAACAGCAAACTGAGCACTTCATCTTTATTGGTCGATTTCTTTACTCTATCCCACGTGACGGCGTCTAGTGAACTTATTTTTGATTGCGCCGATGCGACCACAGACGCCTCCATGTCGTCGTCTGTCCCATGCACACGTATAACATTCAAGTAGTTTTTGTCATAGGGCTCTGTCGCCAATTCTTCGCCCGTGGTGTGTGTTCTGTCTCCCGGGTATCGTGACGTAGTGTCTGCAGCTGGATTACACCTGCCTGAAACATGCACAATTGTGTATTTCCACGGCAGAGTTCTCTGCTTGATGCGGAATAACCTCGGATTTGTAATGTCTCCCAGATCCTGATATCCCAGTATTTTTGTCAACGGCTTGTGGTCAGTCGTGATCACCAAATCATTAAAACCCAATGTGAAAAAGCGGCTGTCCTCCAATGCCCACGCGACTGCCAGTGCTTCACCCCCCACTGGAGCGTAGCGGGTTTCTGCGTCGCGAAGGAATCTTGACCCTGCGATGGTGATTCGCCAACCGCTTCGACAGCACCCAGGTATAACAGAATTACATCGGCAATGTTTTTGACGGAGCCAGTATCCCACGCCGGTCTTGGAAAAGTCTGTACTCAAACATGTCTTCCTCTTGGGGTCGAATATTTCTACTCCTTGTCGTATCTCTTCGATAATGAGGTGTTTTGATCGTTTAAAAGCTTCGTCAAGGTCTGCGTTCCAGTAGAACTTCGATTTCGTACTCAGCAGATGCTTGAATGGTCGCATGATTTCTATCAGTCGACCGTAGTGAGACACCTGGTTGATAAGACCAAACCATGCTCGTATATCTGTGATATTTTTTGGTCTTGGAAACATTTCAATCGCCTTCAAGTGCTTCGTCATCGGTTTGACTTCGCTCTCAGCAATCTCGAACCCGGCGAACTCGACCTTTGAGCTTGAAAACTGAAACTTTGACGGATTCAACACCACACCGTTGCTGCCGACAAGCGACAAGTATTCTAACACACGCCACCGGTGTGTTTGGATGTCGTCGTCCCACAGAAGAGTGTCGTCGACACATTTAGTTTTCCTTGTCACGTCGGCTATAATGGCGTCATACCGCTGGGTGTATGCATCCTGAGACGCCAAGAAGCCCATAGGCGCTCTTTTGTAGCGGAATCTACCCTGCTCTGTCAAAAATGTCGTTAAGTGTCTATCTTCTGGGCGAATCTCGATCGAGTGAAACCCATTCCAGGCGTCCGTCACTGTTTTTATCGTGTGACAGGGCACACTTCTTGCCTGCTTCACGGGAGGAACCGTGTGGTGCGTTTCTCTCACACAATAGCGATTGAGCGGCTGCAAATCTACCGTGCGGCGTGGGGTGCCGTCGGATTTAGCAGTCAGCACCATACTGTGTAGCCATGTCACCGGAGTGTTCGGCGGTACGGGCTCGATTACACCCATCGCGACATCTCTCTGCAGCTGATTCGCTGTGTCTTTCTGCCAGTGCACTGGTACGTTCGGAGGCCTTCTGGTCACCACTGGCTGCACCGAATTGTCTACGCGGATCTCCATCGGAGGACCAGTCATCGCAGGAAAGGGCTGATGAGGACAGACGTTAAATGTTGATGATGCATATCTGTTCAGAATCCACCGCTTCATCTTCTCCGTCGATGTACTAGATGGTGTGAACGGCAGTCGTAAAGGTAGAGGTGGCGGTGCCGTGCGCAGTGGGCAACCACATTCGGCCTGATGGTACTGTTTAACCTCTGCAACGCCCTGACTTGCTGTCACGTCACACGCAGCTCCGATCTTCGGAAAGTTGTGATCGATGATGCACAGCTGCTCCATGGCAGTTCGACTCAAATAGAACCTTTCAGACGAATCGGTCACATACGCGATTGCTGATGTGACATGCTCTCTGCCTTTGTCATCCACGCCTGATAGTCTGACGAAGAGCTGACCTAGCACATTTATCTTGTTGTTGTTTGCGGCAAAGATGCATCTATGTGCTTTTGTGAGGTGGCCTTGGTGCAGTCCCATTCGCTTGAGCACTCGTATTCCCATCAGACACGTTTGCGCTCCTGAATCAGCCACCACTTCGACACGTACAGGTTGCGTTGGCGGTGGGGTCATGCTTCTTGATCTGTACGCGTCTGCGTCGACAATGACGCTTAAATTCACAGTCGGATGTGGGCGAGAGTCCAGTGACCACGTCAACGTTTTGCTGTCCGGCTCTGACGTCGCTACATGGTGAAATGTGGCCTCCGCACTTCCGCTTCTGTTTGCTGAGCTCTTGTTCTCAGTTGCGCGAGACTTTTTCCAGCAGTCCAAGCATGTGTCAAACTGTTTGAGTTTTCCCCTTATTTTGCCGAACTTCGGAGTGAGGCGTCCACAACGACATCGCATCTTCACCTTCAACTTAGACTGTTCATCTTCACTCTCACTGACTGCAGTGTCAGGGGCCGGTGTAGTCAGTACGCGCGCTGTTTTCTTGTAGGTACTGTTTGCCACTCCCGAGCGTACACTCTCCATGGCTCTGCATGCTGTCTCTCGGCTGTCTACCAGTGCAATTGTGTCGCTAAGCGTTTTACTGTCGATGCCAGCCGTTCCCAAAATTTCTTTCTTGATCTAATCGTTTGAGAGGCCGTTCAGCATGACAAGTTTGACAACGTCATCTGTGTAGTCACACACACTTGAACCGGAACACCCGGGAGCCCTACAGACACTGGTTTTTGTCCAATCACAAACGTTGGCGGTGCCTCTGAGTCTGGCCACGTATTGCCGGACGTTCTCACCGGGATCCTGTTTCATTTGCAGCAACGCCGAGCGCCGAACACTGAGCGCCACCTTGATCACTGACAGACGCTCGATAGCCTCCAAGATCTCCGTCTCCGTTCTGTTGGATATCTCTGGATCCTCCCTGAGCAACGCCGACCCAAGCTCTGGTTCGCAGCAGGCCAGCAGCTGGGCAGTGACTTGATTTGACGTGAGGTCTGTCCCGTTCTTGAACATATGCCACCTCCTGGTGAATGCAGCCCATTCTTCTTGGTCAATGCTCTGCTGAACAGAGGGGCGAGAGATCTTTGGAGGTTTCTGACGGGATCCGCAGGATTCATGCACGTTCTTTTGATGCAGCTGCATGAGTGCGATACATGTGGACATGTCCTCGGCTGTCTTCAACTCTCCACACCCGGTCGCTTCACATCGCAATGAGACTGACATTCTTGGCATCGGGATGTTGTACGACGTGACTTATTGAAATAACATGATCAAAAACGACATTCGTGGCACGAGTATATTATCATCACGAATGTTATTTCCTGAAATACAAAAACACGTAAACGGCAACGGCGTATTAGACTCACATATTGATGATAACTCTGGTCGTGACGCACGACCATACATAACTTATCCATTCATCCCATCGTGACCTTAAATAGCGAGTGGGTGAATGATTCGATTACACAGCAATCAAACTATCTGAAATTGGATTAATGCCATGAGTTATACTATAATACAATTACACACTCATTACTACGTTTATATCATATGATGTAATTACATACACATTACTCACAATAAAATGCCGCACACCACCACTAGTGAAACGCACTGTGTAATGACTGTACAGCGACTGGTCAGGGTCGCTCACCTTGACCCTGGCGCTTATCACTTGGCGCCCTCTAGCGCCCACCGTTTGGACTACGTGCTGAACCAATCGCTACTCTACACCAACTACAATGCTTCCCCAGCAAAAACCAAAAATGTTAATAAAAAGGTTTCCCATATCGTGCAAACCCATAAAATCATGTCAAAAAATAATATTTATGAAAATATAAAACTGTATTAATGAACTCATTTACCTATTCTGAAAATATTTGAACATTCCTATATGAGAAAATTCATTTCTGTCAAAAAAACAATTTAAAAAACATGGTTCTTATATGAAAAAAACCACTTGGTTTAAAACAAATGGTTTAAACCAAACAAACTGTAAAGGCAAACAAAAAAACTAAGATATATTCAGACAGGCGCGCGTGGGCATCACTGCCCCACGCGCGCCTACAAGACGTCACGCCACAACCGCCCCAAGAACACGACTCCTAGCTCACACCGTGACACACGGGAGCACACACGAACACACACACACGCACAGTCCTCACCCGCCGCAACAACCAATCAGCGGCGAGCCGGTCATTCGCTCGCCGCCGCGGGGCATGGACAATTCACAAACGCATACACACACAGCTATACACAATTATACACACTTGCTCACACACTCTCGCACGCAATACGCAATTCAACTGTACACACATCACACACATCGATCACACATGGTCACACTAACACGTTCACGCACACACAATCTCAGCCAACGTAGACACAATCTCTCACATACACTTTCTCACTGCACACGATCACACTACACAAACCCTGTTTGTAGCTGACCGAGACATCAATTTTCAGCTATTGGTAGCTATTTCATATATTTCTGATGAGAGTGATGAGGAACTTAATGATGCTCCGGCCTCACACATAGCAGCACCACCCTCAAATTCTGCCTAGTGTCAGCTGAGGGAAAATCCCTTAGGGTAGGCCACTGGCACGCATGACGGTGCGCGACAGTCATTATATTTGTGGCGTGATATGCGTGAACTATACAGTATGTGATGTGTGTATAGTGCATAGTGCTTTCGGCGAATAATTTTTTATATACGTGTTCAAGTGTGATTGTGATTTAATCTAACCTAAGTGTGCAGTGATTGCATGAGGCGTAGAATAATATATACGTTATATATCTCTACACGGTATTCGTTTAGTGAATTATCCCCCGGGCATTAGTGAACAGAGCCCATCAAACACCACTGTTTTCTAATTTCACGCGATATAGCATAATGACAAAATACAATCACACCTCTGGATGAATTAAACTAAACTTTTTGTTAGAATAAAAACTAAAAATATGGTAGCAGCTAATCCTAAGTCAAGTGGCGTGCGTGCGTATGTGCATGTACAGCTTTGTATCCTTAAAGAAGCTTTATTTTATTTTATTATTATTATTATTATTATTCCAAGCTTTTTATTAGCCAGCATGGCCAACACACAATGATCACATGAACACGGTACATCAGTCCATAGAACGAAACACCGTGCAGTCTAGGCTTGCAGTTATGAATACATGTGAATCATATAAAGCATAGTTGTATATACGCGCGTATATGCATAAAATTGAAAAGCATTTGTAGCACCACACATACACCACACACCACCACACCACACATTTTTAACTACCTTAAAGAAGCGCTTGCACGCACCACACATGTACGGCAGCGACTGTTGGTGGATAGTGCGCAGGTGTTTCTTGAGGTGTGGCAGCTGGTTGAAAGTGACGTGACACAACGGGCATCGGTACGGCCTTTCGCCTGTGTGCTGCCGAATGTGCACCTTCAGCGCCGTCGAGTGCGCGAACTTTTGAGAACACACCTGAGACGTACAAACAGATCATAAACGACAGATATATATTATCTGTAGATTATAATCTCTATAAAACACACCGCCAGTTTTCTAGCGGCCTCAAAGTAATGAACTATTCAAAATTGAAAAGAAATTATTGCTTCAAAATCAAAGCTTTTTCAATTCATGGTCAATGGTAGCAGCAAATGAGCGTAGCATTTTTCAAGTCAAGTATTCCACTAATCTGATTACACTATCGACCAGCTTGTGAGCAAGAGCATAATAAAAACACAAGTCACAAATTGCAAACGATTATTCTGAAGTGTCTGATAAATATCTAATAAATATTCACCCTAACTCGCTCGCTCGATCTGTACATCTGTCTCACCTGACAACAATACGGCTTATCCCCACTGTGTGTGCGCTGATGCACGGTCAACTGGGACTTCTGCGCAAACGCGGCTGAACACTGGGTACAGCGGAATGGTCGCTCCTGCGTGTGTACCCGCAGGTGCGTGCTCAGATGACCCTTGAACGTTTTGTCGCAGACGGGACAACGCATCGGCCGCTCGTTCTCATGATAAGACTGTACGTGCCGACGCAACGCGTCCTGCCGCAAAAATCCCTTGAAGCAGCGCGGACACTTGAAGTCTTTGGCTCCTGTATGTTTTTTCTCGTGAAGCCGCAGATTGGTGGCGAAGGCAAAGCGCATGTTACAGTGTGCGCACGCGTACGGTTTGTCACCAGTGTGTGTGCGTCGGTGCTGGATCAGCTGACTGCCTCGCGCAAATGTCTTGTCACACAGCCGACAGCGGAACGGTTTATGGCCGGTGTGCACCCGCATGTGCATCTTTAACCGCTCGCGAATACTGAAGCCGCGCTGGCAAATCTGACAAACAAACGGTCGCACGCCCGAATGCCTCGTTTGGTGGGCACGCAAACTGCCCAGCTGAGTGAAGCGTGCATCACAAACATCACACGCATACGGTCGCTCTCCGGTGTGTGTGCGCATGTGTTTGACCAAGTCGCTGCGAGTGGACATCACCTTGTCGCATGTTTCGCATTGGTGCCAGCGACGCGGTCTAGAGGCACTATCCGATTTTCCGCCTGTCGACAGTGCAATGAGTTTCTTCCTACTAACCGGACGTTGATCATCAGACACGGCGGACGGTCCATCAGCACCTGACGTGGACGGCGAACAAGGTAGAGATGCAGATGAAACCATTGATTTGTCGAATTCGTTCTGTCGATCCAAATCTAGAATAAAACGATCATCGTCCGACAAGTTTCGTAGCTGGTCAGTGTCCGAAGACGCCGAAGATAAGATCTCAAGCTGCTGGTTGCTGGCTGCTATCGACAGCGACATCCAACGGCGTTGGATCACCTCACTAAGATCAGCGCGAGTATCAGCCGAACGCACCGAGGTAGTCGGCAATGCCTGCTCCAGCCAAGCGTCACTGGTTGACCCTGAGCTCGGACATGATACAGGGCCCTTGCAAGGTTTCACAGAGGTACCTAAGGTATCAATATCTGACAACGCATCTTCTTTGGAACTATGAGACGTTCTAAAAGAGTTCTTAGATAGATGAATAATGTCATCATCACACTGTGGTGAAGTGGGATCGTCACAATTGCTTTCACTTGGGCTGTCGGTCTGCGTCATGTTCTTAACTTTACACATGCGAGGCGTTCTCCTTGGCCGCTTGATCTCACAAGTTTGGCTCTTTTTGAGCGTGACAGATGCTTTCTTTTTTACATCAATCTGGCTTGACTTACGATTCTGTTTCATATCCAGCGTGGTTTCAGTCGGTGTATTTTTTAATCTCTCTCGGCCTAACGATTGATCAGGTGGGGTATTACCAGGTTTTTGACCACCCTTCCGGGGCATACTTGCTCCTTACGAAATCGGCACACACCTGCAAAAATATCCGGGCTCAAGTACAACAATGACCGACCAATATCAATAAAATATGTTTGGATGCAGTGCAAAGAAAAAGCACAATAGCAAAATCAAATTACAGTTCAAAATGTATCACAATCTGTGTGGTATTGGCTAAGTGGTACTGGCTAATGTAGATGCTTTTGTATACGGTGGATTGTTTCTATTCATACTAAGAAATTCACATGAGCCAGAGTACATGTTTGGAGCGTGGGGTAGTACAACGCCTGAGCTCTTTATACTCGACAGTATAATGTGCTACTGTGCAGTATACTTTATACTGCACAGTAGCACTTGTCAATACGCACGAGACAGGAAATAGCATGTGATGTTTGCAGTGTGAGACAATGTTATTTTCCCACGGTTGAGCTCAATAGACGAATCAGTGCCCCCTTATAATAACACAGTCAGCAAATTCAGCCGAGACTCGGAACCGGTTCTGGAACCGGGTCCACGCGGATCCGAGTCCACATGGTTCCGATTATCGGATCCGAGTCCATGCAGTTCCGAGAATCGGAGCTGCATGGACTCGGATCGCATCGCATTGCGCACACACTACATGAACACTATGGTGCGTTTTAGAATTAATGCTAGTATAAAATAGCGGTGAATGCAGTTTTTCACGTGTATTTAAAATATGCGTGTTATATTGTCTTTTTTTCTGAAATGCCTTTACATTTTTTTCCAAGTAAGTCTGTGCGCGCAGAGGCACATTACACGAGGTATAATATTAAATTAAATACATATTATTTATTACACTCATTTTATTAAATATATTAATATTATATTATTTTTTGGCGTATGATTACCCGAATTTGATTAAATAACCTCATTTTAAGCAAATTTGAGCGAAAAAGTATCGCATGAATGTTGATACATTTTTCTAAATCTGCGTGAAACCTGCATCCTTTCCATGGTGACTTCATTTACAATTAAACAATCAAACAAAACAAACAAACAACAATAATTTTAAAATCAAAGGCAGCCAATTAAACGCTACACGATCGCAATTTTACTACGTTACTACGTTACTTTATTATTACTACGCTATTTTACTACGTTAAATACTTGAGTTCATCAATTTTGCGAAGGACCCCACCAGGTGAAGGCGGCCTTCAATCGACATTATTTGATGAACAACCCACATCTGTCAATGTTGTACTCAACCGTGTCCAAGATCAGTGTCGTGATATGGTGGATCAGTACCTGGACGAGGAACTCACTAAGATGATCACGTTAGAAGGTGTTGGACTTGAATGTGATAAGTGCATAGTAGACGACACTTTCATTGAACGATTCGACAACTGAATTGAGAAGATCGGAGGAATATATTTCGTTGATATTCCGTTTTCCGAACGTATCAAAGATGTACCGCCGTCATTTAATGCCGCAAAGGCGTGTTTGAAAAGGGTCATTTTGTCACTCAGCAAGAGTGGACTCGTTGAAAAATACACCAAGGTGTTCGAAAACATGCGACAACTAGGTGTCATTGAAGAGATCCCATGTGAGAGTAAACAAGGTGTTGTGTGTATACCACATCATCCTGTGGTCAAAGAAGACGATCGAATCACCACAAAACTGCGACCAGTATTCAATTTCAGTTATAAGTCGGATAAATCGAAGCCTTCGCTCAATGAAGCTTGCTTCCAAGGTGTAGATTTGATGAACAATTTGGTTCGGTTGATTTTGAAATTCAGAAATGCCAAGTTCACGGTAGTTGCCGATATTGAGAAGGCGTTTCTACAGATTTATCTTAAAAGCGAAGAAGATCAAAAACCGGTTTTCCTTCCAATGGGAAGAAAATGATGCCGTCAATCCAACACAGAAAGAACTCAATGAAACATTTCAGCGTCAGGTCAAATTGTTTGAGGATTTCAAGGCAATGTGGTACTCGTGTTACCTTCTAAGTCTGAGAGAGACCAGACGTGATGTTCATGAAGCTGACTGGACAAACAGAAACAGAATCGATGATATTGTTCTTGTGAACACGAAGGATAGACCGAGAGTGCATTGGTTAATGGGACGTGTCGTGAGACTTGTTTACGGTGATGATGGCAAGGTGCGCAGTGCAGTCATTAAGATGCCGCACAATGCCTCTGCTCATTACTCAATCAAACATCTTTATCCCTTGGAGATACAGGCAGCATACAGCGGTAGTTCACCTCCGGTGTCGCAACAAAGATCAGAAAAAACTACAATGCACGCCCGACCTAGGCGAGACGCCGCGGTCAGGCAGGGTCAACTCGTCAAAGGTCTGATTGACGCAGACCAACTGTAACTTCCATTAGTTTCAGTGAATGGGTCTATGAGACAGCAACTGCTCAATTTTTATACATAACTCCATTTTTTGTGTGGGAGGGTGTGGAAATTCACTTCAAAAGTATCATTTCAACTCATCCACAATTCATTTCGTCTCTTAATTTCAAATTTCATTTCCTTTCACCGCTTTCAGATATAATTTCCATTTAACTCCAATTTATTTAACTTATATGAAGTCACAAAATATCCGTGTGGATCCCGATATACAATGTATGGCGCATGAAGGCGAATTGTGGTTGGTGGTTTTGAGTGTGTAAACCCGTATTCTGTAAACTTCAATTGTCATTTTTCATTGTCAATTTTCAACTAATCTATTGTCAACAAATTTCAACTTGTCTGGATCGCTTGTGGTACCTTATTGTATCTATGTCATACCTTATTATGTCTACCACATCAAGGGTACGGGCGTGTTGTGAATTCGTAAGCTTGGCAACTCTGTGAATTGTAGAACCGCAATGGCGGATCTCTATCGTTCGTATGATTTTCGTGTGCCGTTATGTTGCTCTCTTGTAGCTGGCTAATTGGTTTGTATATTTATCCTTGCTAGCTATTGTATGCTCACCTCATGTATAATTCCTCATTATACTACGTCAATTGCATATTGATTTGTGTATTCTACGTATTAATGTCAGTGTTCTCTTTTTCAGATATAGTCATGTTTTATTGTTGAATAAAGCCTTTCGTTCAAGGTTTTCACTTCTCAGCTCACAACAATTTATTCAACAATACTTTGTTCGGTATGGATGCCCTACTCAGGCCGAGTCGATTCGAGGGCTCATCTGATACTACTTCTGACGATTGGAATCACTGGCATCGCACCCTCTCTAATTGCATCAGCGCACTTCAGGCCAATAATCCGAGTATCTCTATCGACAAGTTGGGAATTCTGACTAATTATGTGTCCTCTGATGTCTTCAAATTAATATCCGATTGTACTACATTTGATTCGGCGATAGAAGTCTTGACGAAAACGTATGTGAAGCCGAGAAACACGGTTTTCGCCAGACATGTCCTGGCTACATGTAAGCAGGACAATGATCAGTCAATCGACCAGTTTCTTCAAACGTTGAAACAGCTCGCCAAAGAATGCAACTTCGAGGCTGTCACCGCAACGACACACGCTGACCTCTCTATCAGAGACGCATTCATCAGTGGACTTTCTTCTTCGAGTATTCGTCAGAGGCTGCTGGAGAATCTGGAGCTGAAACTGGAGGACGCTGTAGCAACAGCGAGAAGCCTGGAAATGGCTCAAAAGAACGCGGCAGTATATTCGACATGTTCTGGAATGGCGGCTCAAGCTACCAATCAGACACATGAGCAAGAGGAAACCTCTTCTCATGCAGATTCACATGCTCCATTGGAGTGCGCTGTGTCCCGGCGTACGTCGCCGCAGCAGCATAGGCCATCTCGGTGCCAATTTTGTGGAAGGGTGAATCATCCCAGGTACCGGTGTCCTGCCAAAGATTCTCTCTGCCACTCGTGCGGGAAGAAAGGACACTTTTCTAGTGTATGCCGCTCGTCGTCCAACTCCAGTGGTGGCCCTAATTTTAAGGCAGCCATCTTGGCCTCTTCTTACGGCGGGTCTAACGAAGCGTGCTCCATAGTCACTGCTGTATTGAACAATCAGGAAGTTACGGCAATGATTGACAGTGGCAGTACTCATAACTTCATTAAGAAGGATTATGCTCGGTCGCTTAAACTGAAAGTACACCACTCGAGAGATCAGGTCAGTATGGCATCGTCTCGATTGTCTAGCTGCACTGAAGGCCACTGCTTCTGTGACTTTGAAGTAAATGAACGACCTTATACCAGAGTGAAACTGTCTATCCTACCAGATTTGTGTGTTCCTATAATTCTGGGACAAGAATTCATGAAACGGCATGAAGCTGTAGAGTTCAAGTTGAATGGCGGAGCACCGACCTTGAAAATTTGCGCCTCATCACACCTGAACGTGGATCCGCCATCTCTGTTTGCTAATTTAGAGCACAATTGTCGACCAATCAGCACCAGAAGCAGAACCTATTCCTCTCCTGACCGTATTTTCATCAAGTCAGAAGTCAAACATCTACTCCAAGAGGGGATAATTGAAAAGTCGAATTCGCCTTGGAGAGCTCAAGTCGTGGTAACGAAAAATGAGAGGCACAAAAGAAGACTGGTGATCGACTATTCTACAACTATCAACAAATTCACTCAGCTCGACGCGTATCCGATGCCTAAAATATCTGAAATGATTAGAAATCTTTCCAACTATACAATCTTCTCGAAGGTAGACTTGAAACAAGCATACCATCAGTGCCCAATCAGGGAAGATGAGAGGTTCTACACGGCGTTCGAAGCAGATTGCGAATTGTACCAGTTTACGCGACTGCCATTTGGACTGACGAATTCTGTTGCAGCTTTTCAGCGGATAATGAACAACATAATTCAGAACCACGGTCTGGAGGGCACGTATGTATACATTGACGACATAGTGATTGGAGGCAGAAACCAGGAAGAACTCTCGTCCCGAATGAAAGCATTTGAGGAAGTTGCAGATAAAATGAACATACAATTCAATAGAGATAAATGTGAGTATAATGTGTCTGTACTGGATTTTCTCGGTCATCGGATCGAAAACGGGACGATCAAACCCGACCCCAAGAGACTGACTCCTTTGAAAGAAATGCCGAATCCGAGCTGCAACAGATCACTGAAGAGAACTATCGGATTGCTTTCGTATTATTCTTCGTGGATTGCCAATTTTTCATCGAGAATTTCACCACTGTTGAACGTGAAAAGTTTTCCTATGAATCAGGAGGCGACTGAAGCATTCCAAGCTTTGAAAAACGAAATAAGCCAGGCTTGCCTTGCAGCCATCGACGACCACGCACCATTCATGATTGAGACGGACGCCTCAGATTGCGCTCTCGCTGCTGTTCTGTCACAGTGCGGACGTCCTGTCGCATTCTTCTCCCGTACTCTGTCACACGCTGAGAGACGGCACTCAATAGTGGAGAGAGAAGCAGCGGCGATAGTTGAAGCTGTCAGAAAATGGCGTGATCTACTTGTCGGCCGAAAATTTAGTATTGTGACAGACCAGCAAGCTGTCACATATATTTTCAACACGCACTATCCAGCAGGATTAAGAACGACAAACTGTTGAGGTGGCGATTAGAATTATCTAGCTATTGCTATGAAATCTCCTATCGTCCAGGGTCAATGAATTCTTGTGCCGACACCCTCTCCAGGTCATGTGCGTCCGCTCAGTCTCTGTCACTCAAAGATCTGCACGAGGCCTTATGTCATCCAGGTGTACGTCGAATGAGTCACCTGGTCCGACTGAAGAATTTGCCGTACTCCGTCGAAGACGTCAAGAAAGTGTGCAGAGAGTGTCGAGTATGTGGCGAGCTGAAACCTCGCTTTTTCAGGCCATCGCCTGGAAGGTTAGTACATGCTCGATCACCTTTTGAACGATTATCAATGGACTTTGTTGGGCCCAAGCCATCTGTCAATAAAAACAAATACTTACTAGTGATTATCGATGAGTACTCACGATTCCCATTTGTATATCCATGTCCAGATATCTCTGCTCAAACCGTTATTAGATGTCTTCAGAATTTATTCTCAATGTTCGGGTGTCCAGACTCCATCCACAGCGATAGAGGCTCTCAGTTTACCTCCTCCGGACTTCGAAATTTCTTGTTCCAGAACGGAGTTGTAATCACTCACTCAACTCCGTACCATCCGATCGGCAACGGCCAGTGCGAACGAGAAAATGGCACCATCTGGAGGGCCATCCGTCTGGCACTAAAGTCCGATCATCTGGACGAATCTCACTGGCAGAGTGTTCTCGACCGTGCGCTGCATTCAATTCGCTCACTTCTTTGTACGTCAACGAATGTCACACCACATGCTCGCTTCCTAGGTTTTCCGAGAAGGTCCGGCAGCGGATATTCTCTCCCTGACTGGCTGCTAGGTGGACCTGCATTCATCAAAAACTATCATCGTACCTCCAAGTCGGACCCCCTCGTCGAGCCTGTCGAAATTGTTTCTGCAACACCGCATTTCGCAAAAGTTCGCTACTCCGACGGAAGGGAATCTACTGTGTCGACCAGCGACCTTGCTCCTCAGCCTCCAGGTGATCCACCGCGTGCTGCTGAACGAGAAGTGGTACCGGCAGTTCCGACTGGCGCTATCAGCGAACAAGTAGGTGATTCCATGATTGTTGCAGACGAGGCCAGGGATGAGAGGGAACGGATGGAGATATCCGCTGATGAATTCGCCGACCGCTCACTGAATGAACAAACAGAACACCCACTCTCGTTCCTACCTGGTGCTACGAGGAGAGGTCGCATCGTCAGACGTAATCCGAAATATGTGTGATTGTTCCAATATGCTGCGTTCCATCTTCGCCAATTTATTTCTTTAAGGTGCGGAGAATGTTGTGAATTCGTAAGCTTGGCAACTCTGTGAATTGTAGAACCGCAATGGCGGATCTCTATCGTTCGTATGATTTTCGTGTGCCGTTATGTTGCTCTCTTGTAGCTGGCTAATTGGTTTGTATATTTATCCTTGCTAGCTATTGTATGCTCACCTCATGTATAATTCCTCATTATACTACGTCAATTGCATATTGATTTGTGTATTCTACGTATTAATGTCAGTGTTCTCTTTTTCAGATATAGTCATGTTTTATTGTTGAATAAAGCCTTTCGTTCAAGGTTTTCACTTCTCAGCTCACAACAGGGCGGCAGTGACGACTTCGCCGGTGACCGTCCCGTGAGAGGACGATTTTCACAAACCACCTTTGTTCATATTGTCAATTATATGCGCATCATCTTCATGTAGGTTGATATAATTAATATTGTGAGAGTGTGCAGATTGTATTGCGAGGGTGCGTGTGGAAGTTTATATTGTGAGAGTGTGCAGATTGTATTGCGAGAGTGCGTGTGGGAGTTTATACCGTGAGTGTGTTGTAATCAGGAGTTAAAATTGAGTTTGGAGTACGTTCAATAAAGTTGTTTCCGTTCATCTGTCATATTCCTTCATGAAATTATAACACCCTTGTGTTTCCTGATAGTGACCCAACTCGCTTACCTTCCCTATTCTCTCATTTATTTGATAATATAATTTCGAATATATGCTGTCGTTTCCCTCCTGCTACATTGTCTTATTCTCCCACCACCTCCGCCATTTTTAATTCTTTCCTTCCATCTCTGATTGCAGGCTACTACTGAGGCGTGTGCACACTCGTTCTTCCTCCCTGGACCCTATTAACCTTGCTCGAATCCCCAACTGTATTGAGTTACTTCTTCCTTTCATCACCTATTTTATCAATTCGTCTTTCACTCTCGGTGAATTCCTTGCGTCTAAAAGCGCAAGTATTCTCCCTATCCTGAAAAAACCTAACCTTGATCCCAATTGTTTGTCTAACTATCGTCCCATCTCTAGAATTCCTTGGCTATCCAAATCGCTTCAAATGGCCGCTTATGTCCAGATTTCGGACTACCTTGAGCGCCAGTGTCTATTTCTCCCTGAACAATCAAGCTTCCGTAGTTTTCACTGAACAGAAACCTCGCTTCTCTTCCTCTATGACTCTATTATCAAGTCTACTCTTGCTTGTTAGGATGTTCTTCTCATTCAACTGGACTTCTCTGAGGCTTTTGACACTGTTGATCATCCAATTCTACTCAACACTCTGTCGAACCTAGGTATTAGTGACACTGTACTATCATTCTTCCGCTCTTATCTTCTTTCACGATATCAGCTTGTTTGTACCAGTGATTCTTGTAGTGAGTCTTTCCCACTCTCATACGGTGTCCCACAGGGGTCCGTCCTAGGCCCTCTCCTCTTCAATATTTACTTACCTTTCATAGGTGAAATCCCTCATCGTCATGATGTAAATCGTCAAGGCCAAAGTAAATGAAATGCTACTGAAAGTGCGGAATTGACTGTGGAGTCTTATTAATTGTATATTTATTCATATTTATTGTTATTTATTCATGCTTATTGTTATTTATTCATGCTTATTGTTATTTATTTTCTATTTATTTATATTTATTCTTATTTTACTCTCTATTTATTACTATTTATTATTGGTTGTTGTTATTTATTAAATTACACTTTTACTCAGTGTTGGCTGTTGTTGTTTATTGAATCATATTTATTGTTGTTGCTGTTTATTGAATCATATTCATTGTTGCTGTTGTTTATTGAATCATATTTATTGTTGTTGCTGTTTATTGAATCATATTTATTGTTGTTGTTGTTTATGGAATCATATTTATTGTTGTTGCTGTTTATTGAATCATATTTATTGTTGTTGTTGTTTATTGAATCATATTTATTGGTGTTGTTGTTTATTGAATCATATTTATTTATGTTGTTGTTACTTATTGAATCATATTTATATTTATTGTTGGATGTTTTTTATTGAATCATATTTATTGTTCTTGATTGTTATTTATGGCTTATTTATGAATATTGATTCGTATTTATTGATGGCTGTTATTTACCTAATCACATATTTATTTATGATTGTTATTATTTATTGAGGAACGTGGGCGGAGTGACATCATGGATTGTTATCGGATGATGGTTTATTATTCATTGTTATTTATTCATTATTTTCTTTCCAACTCTCTTTCTAGACTTTTTTCTTTTCGAACTCTCTTTCTCTCTGAATCTTTTGGGCGCATCCGATACATGGGGCCACCTTACGGTGGTAATAGTGCTTGCACTCTTCCCATGCTACTGGACTGAGCGGGAGGTCCGTGGCTCGAATCTCGACGGAAGATAGTTTTATTGGACGAATTATTTGATCAAACAGCCCCTGTCCACCCAGCAGTAAATGGATACCACATATCAGTCATGTGTTGTGCCGTGCATTCTGGGGAGGTGGCCCTCTCAAATACGTCTTCCGTCCTTGTGGCATCATAGCGTGGAGAGGATTGGTTCTGCAGTGGCAGCGAGCTGCACGGGACACACCTGTGTTCATAAGCTTCGGCTTATTCCCGTGTAGTAGCTGTCACTTAGGCTTTTAACCAGGGTTTGAAAAAAACGGTTTTTTTCAACAAAAAACAAAAACCATGTTTTTTAGAAAAAACCAAAAAAACATTGTTTTTTTGGTTTATTTGGTTTTTTGCACTTTGCACACACAAATCAAAAAAGAGATTGTACCACGCTATTTAGTATATAGTTAAGCATATTTTGGTACCACTTACCAAGAGTTTTGTAAATATTTAAAAATGATGAAAATAAAATCATAAAAATGTACACACAGGATCTTGATTTTCACCTTGTAGCATCTATAGGCAACGGACGTTTTAAACCGCTTCTAATTGCGAAAGCATTCGATTTTAACACCCACATATGTTTGCAAAGTCCAATTCAAATACCCAGTGACCTTATTTATGAAAACCTATGACTAAAACCCGTTTTGTCCATGGAGGTTAATTCATGTTTGTTTTCAGAGTAAACACAGTTTGTTTAAACTCAGAGGTTTCTCAAAATAGTGTTTTTCATAGAAACTCAAATGTTTTGTCGTAAAAATTTAGGATTTCTCATAAATACCAACTACAATGTTTCCCTAGCAAAAACCAAAAATGTTAATACAAAATTTTCCCATATCGTGCCCATAAAACCGTGCAATCCATAAAATCATGCCAAAAAGTAATATTTATGAAGGTTTAAAACTGTATTAATGAACTCATTTACTAATTCTGAAAATATTCGATCATTCCTATATGAGAAAAATCATTTCTGTCAAAAATATTTTTTCAAAAATAACATGTTTTTAAAAAAAACACTTGGTTTAAACCAAACAAACCCTGCTTTTAACCTTTAACCTTTAACACAGTCACAAATGCAAGCCATGCAGTCTTTTTCTTGTTATTTATCTTTCTGACAAATTATTGATCACGCACAAGTGCACGCACCTGTGGTCCATCAAAAACCTCTCTCTTGATCTTCTCGAGTGACAAACTAGGCAACACAGAAAATATGTGTTGGAAATATTCACTTTCAGGATTCAACGCCATCACAAATTGTTTCATCAATCCCAGCTTGATATAAAGGCGAGGAAGTACATATTTTCTCGACTAGACAATTGGATCGTTGACAATATTTGGCATGTCTGCTTTCAGAGTCTCATGCGTGGGCCATTCCTTCTGGATCCAGTGCTTGTCTCGAGCTCTACGGTCCCACATGCAAAGATAGCAGGGGTACTTCGTAAATCCTCTTTGTGACCTAGAAGGAAAATAGATATTTTGAGGTCGACACAAATTGTCCAGTTGTACTCATGGTATTTCAGGAGGCCAATCACAGTTTTATACCACAGAGGGTATACACACACACTCTCTCTCTCTCTCTTACACACACTCTCTCTCACACACGCACACACGCGCTGTCGGAGGACATGTACAATTTGCAAACACACAATCGTACAGTAAAATCCTCACACAAACATAAGCACAGTAATATGTTCACATACTCACTCAAACACAGTCTCACACTCTCTCTCATCTTATACCATCACAAAACAATATTTTTGAATATTTCAGCAGCAAATCACTTGCCGGTTAGCCAGTATAAGCATCGCAGGTAATGTGCCAATGTGAAAACAATGACAAAATTAATAATTAACTCAAAGTTGCATTAAAACTGAAGCATGCAGAGCTAAACCGAGTTCAGATTGGGATTTAGTAGACCAAAATACGTAAGAATGTGTGAAAAAATTTCATGCCGCAGAAAATTCGAAAAATCTGTTCCCCTTGCACTTGACCAGCCGAGCCAATTTTAAGTAGTAATATCAAGTGATGGTTATTACCCTGGCCCTGCTTACAGCCACGCCCATGGTGTTGTTAGGTATCATGTTGTTGATGAATGTTAGTTTCTATTTTTCGCTCAAATATATTTGTCAGACATCAACATACATGTGTACACCATAAACATAATAGCACAGGAAACAAGATTACAAGGTAATTCTAACAACTGAACATTTGTAGTGCAGTCAGCATGGTAAGGACTGCAGTTCTGTCTCAGATGTTGACCCCACAACACACGCAAGTATGACATGAGTATAAAACACGATACACGATTCAGTCTGGCAATACACAACATCAATCACACACACGCACATTACTATCAATATGAATCAAGTAGTAGTTTTTTAAAAGTTATTTTGAATTGATGTTTTTTGCTGGGAAGGTCGTGCAAATTTGTTATTTTTGTACTAATAGTTTTGTTTCAAATGAATGGTGCCATATGGAAGATGTTGAATGTCTCGAATTTGTGTGAACATCGCTGCTGGGAAAAGTGCTGAGTGTGGCGTGTATTAACTATTTTGGTGTTTAGGGTGAATCTTTTTTGGAGTGCAGTAGGTAAATTTCCGTTCAAAAAGCAATACAAGAGCATAATAACTTGATAGTTCACAATGTCCGTAAACTTTAAAAGACCCATACTTTTAAACTGTGGAGATGTGTGAGATAGATAATGGGTTTTATTTATAGTTCTAATAGCTCTTTTTCGAAGAGATATTATGCGCAAGAAGTAAAAAGGATAATTTAACCCCCAAACACAAGCACAATATGAAATATGAGGAAGGACTAACGCATTATAAAGTAGGATCAAAATATTGGTGGGAAATATATACTTGACTCTGGATATTATGCCTATGTGGAATGATATTGTTTTGCATACACTGGCAATGTGTGTGGAGAATTTCATGTCATCATCAATATTTACCCCCAGATATTTGACCGAATGAGATTGAGCCAGTAATTCAGCATTTAGCTTAATTTGTGGAGTATGTGTGCTTTGTGACCAGTTGCATATCTGAAATGTGGATTTGTTTGTATTCATTAGACGTGTATTTGATAGTAGCCACTGACTTATAAGTTTTAAATCGGAATGAATCATGTGTTCAAGTTCAATAATATTGGGAGACGAGTATAACACAAGAGTGTCATCAGCAAAGAGAAGAAAGTTTGATTTATCAGATGCTCATTTAATATCACTAACATATAACAAAAACAAAAATGGAACCATTATAGAGCCTTGTGGAACCCCGGTAGTTATACGACAGCTTTAGGAAAAAATACCGTTGAATTTTACACATTGGTGTCTATTGTGAAGAAAAGATTTCAGTAGACTTATTGCAGATCCAGATAAATTGTACTTCTCTAATTTACTCAACAAAGTTTTGTGGTCTATTATATCAAAGGATTTTGTTAAATTTAAATATATTCCCACTTACATACTTTTTAGACCTGTTTTAGATATGAAATCCGTTAACAAAGAGATTGTCATGAATGTAGTGATTTTTGAGAAAACCAAATTGATTTCGTAACTATAATTTTACGTGTCGAAAAAAAGGTGATTTGTTGGTGAATTATTTTTCCAGGACTTTGGACATTACTGGCAATAGACTAATAGGACGATAGTTACTGAAAAGCGTTCTGTCACCATGATTATAAATAGGAATAAGAACGGCTTTTTCGAAAATTTCGGGAAATTCAGAATGAACAAGACATGTGTTTATCAAGTGGGTGATTACATCTATAATGTATAAGGCGATATATTTGAGAAGTTTGGTGTTTATTAGATCATGACCTAATCCCCTGTTCTTCAGAGAATTGATCACATACAACACTTAATGTTGAATCACAGGTGAAAACGAGAATTGTCCGGATTGAAGAATTTTGAGTCGATTTATATATGTATGGTAGGATTTGTCAGTTTTGATCATGTTTTTCGTCAAGTTTGTGGCAATAGAGCAGAAATAACAATTGTTAAACTTCAGTTTATGGTAAATTTATAGTATTCAATATTTTTCTAAGTTACCTCCAGTCGTTGACTTGTTCTTGTGGTTTTGCATTCTTATCATTGCTCGTTGCTCAGTAACATACGCATCTTAGAAAATTGAAAACATGTGTAAATTTGCCAAGTATGTCCACGTTACTGCTAATTCATTTGTCAAATCCTCCTGTGAGATTCAGTTACTAATCCATTTTACATAAAATAAGCCTATTCGAATAAAATAAGAAAGCCTTAAGAATAAAATACAAGAATAAAATAAACCTATTCAATAAAACAACCTTTAAATAATATGGAATTTATTCAGTTGTAGTGGGTCCTTGAAAGCTTGGTAAAACCTCATTTTATGAATCACATTTTTTAAATGATTGATTGAGCACGTAATAGCAATAATGATAAAAAAATCCAACAATCATGTCAAATGGAGGTACGATGAGGCAAAATAACCAACGAAGAACAACGTAAAATGTGAAGAATAATCAAATGTTTGGGCAAATACAGCAAACGTGCCACTATGCACACAGGCTTACAAACCAAACTGCATACACACCTAATGTGCATTTAATGATTCAAACAAAAACGCAGACAAAGAGTGTGACTCATAACCCAGGAGCATTGACCCGGCAAAATTGTCCATTGAAATCGCAGCATCATTAAACCCAATGCGACGCCATGCTGTTGGTGGGCATAACACAGGAATGGTCGAATGAAACGCGGCGTGACACGGTGACGCACCAGTCAACTTCCGCCGGAACAAAGGCGGCTGACACCGGAAACGGATCACGAAACGGAAGTGGCGGATTGAAACGCCCAATCCCACTCTAGCGTATCAAGTGAGGTGTCAAAGTCAGCCAGACCGCGAAAGGACAGGAGTGTTGGATTGATCATTGCCAAAATCACTTGTACTAGCATGGCATTTCTACGATGGTCAAAGACCAATGTTTCATCTAAAACTAGGTAGCAGAACCAATGACACAATGGGAAGAGAAAATAGCTAATGTCACTGTTGTGTGCTTGTGTATGAACTGTGTCTGAACTGTGAGTGCGTGAGTGGTTGTGTGCGTGTGTTTGTGTGTGTGTGATTGTGTGTGTGTGTGTATGTGTGTTTGTATCTGTGTGTGTGTGTGTGTGTGTGTGTATGTGTGTGTGTGCGTATGTGACGGTCAGTGCGTGTGTGTGTATGTGACGGTCGAGTCGTGTTTGAGCCCTGGTCATGTTGTCAAGTCTTGTAGGCGCGCGTGAAGCTGGTGATGCCCACGCGATCCTGTCTGCAGATATACTTAGTTTTTTAGTTTTGTCTTTACAGTCATTCAACAATCAGCTCCATACTGGTCTAGAGCTCCCTGTCCTCTTCCACTAGTGTCAACAATTGGCCGCAGTATGATAAAAGCAAGAGCATGAATGTAGGGACCAAGAGAGACAAAGAGATGGATAAAATATAACCTCAGAATTCAGTAGTCATCTACCAAACACAAGCGATAGGGTTTCTACCACCAAGGGTTTCTACCACCTTCTACCACCAAGAAGATTAATTGCAATTAATTTCCAGTCATAACACTGGATTGCTCTGTTTCCGTACCACTAATGAAATTATGCCCATTTACTCATCTCATGTATGTAATGTAAGCTAACATATTTCCTGTTTTCCAATACTAAATCTAGCCAATGTCATTTATTTGCAAATACAATTATGCATTAATTATGGATTTATTTATTCGTTTGCTCTCTATTAAATCGAATCCATTTCATTTTCGGTTGTTATTCAGTGAAACATACTTTTATTTATTGTTAATTGTTATTTATTGAATCATATCTATATTTATTGTTGATTTTTATATTTGGGAGTGTGGGTGCATTATATTATGGGGTGCTATTGGATGGATTGTTCATTGATATTTGCTTAATATATATTATTTATCGATGGCTATTATATTGCTATATGCTATATATACATTTCATTCACAATTTATTCAATTTATTCGTAACTTATTGTTATTAATTGAGAAATACGGGTGCATTGATATGGAATGCAAGCGCATTGGTTCTATAATGTCATATATATATATATATATATAATAATAATAATCATTAGGGTGACCTTTTGGTGCGCTAAAAATCAAGAAAAGTTGCGCTAAAAAGTTGCACTTAAACTTTTACAGAAATTTCACTAAAACCCATGAAAGAGTAGTGAAAATCACTTAATTATGAGAAATATACTTTTTGTGAGGAAAATTTGTACTTTTTACATTCGATAACTATTACCACAATACGTTTTGAGCATTCGCGGTTGTGCTAGGATTGCATACTTCATGAGCTTCAACTGTCACCTCACTGGCGACAAGGGCGACATTTGGATGCGCTAAAAATCGCGAATATTGGCGCTAGTAAGTTGAGCTCAATGGTTCGCTAAATATCGTAAATTTTAAATAACAGGGTAATAAAATGTAAACACTGAAATCACTCCTTAACATAACACTTTCGGAGTTTCACGTTTTTGTTTCAACTTAATGCATTTTATATAAAATATAATATATAATTACGCATTTGAACACAGCAGTAAAGAAGGCTGTGTTCGCGTGTAATTTTGCGGGGGCAAAGCCTCACGGCCCCGGCTGGCACACCGCAGGTCCGGCCGCCACACAGGTTATCGTAGTCACGGCCAGCACAGAAAACTGTACGGCTGCGCTCACACGAAACCCGCCTTGCGGCAATTGGGCTATCACTTTAAGAAACGAACCCATCCGTTTCACCTCGCCAGGGAATCGAACCTTGGACCTCTCGTGCACGCTCTGTGCACGAGAGGTCCAAGGCGTCTTAGCCACTCGGCTACGAGGCGGAAATGGCGGAATGCATTTTGAGCATTCGCGGTTGCGTTCAGATTGTATTTCACATGCTTGTCTAGTCTGTCGAGTCTGGCGCACTGATGCCTGGTAGTGACATTTAAATACACAATATAATTTGAAATTCTCACTTGATTTTAATTTTCTTAAATGTTCCAAGTTCTAAATGGATTTTGCAGATAAAAAATCATCTGATTATGCGGTACTTATATTCAAGTGTTGTTGATCTAGCTAGTTGGTCAAAGGCTGCTCGAAAGGCTGCGGCGCTATGCACACTCAGGATGCCTAGCACCACACACGGACACAATGTTCACACGCCTTCCAGATACATGCTTACCGAGTTTATGTTGACAATACATGAACATATGCTGCATTGTACATTTTTACAACTGAAAATTTTTCTAGATAGTGTGAAACAATTGTTCTAAAAGTTCAAAATTGTCCTACACCTAAATAGTTGCCCTTAAAAATGAAAAAAGTTGCAAAAGTTGCGCTAAAAACAAAAAGTTGCAAAAAGTTGCATTTATAACTTATTTAATACTTATCTCAGATAAATGAAATATTGATTTTTGGGATCCTTATGATGAACAGACTCTATGATAAAAAAGTTGCATTTGCAACAAAAGGTCACCCTAATAATATATATATATATTGGATTATTTTCATTAAATAGAAGGGGTAAAAGGTCTGGTGGCGTTGCTATATATGTCCATACGAAACACAATTCTGTGTTGGTTGAAAGTAAAACGATATGTGTAGATAGTAATTTTGAATGTGTAACAATCAAATTACAAAACTTATACAAAAACAAGCAAAATGTTCTATATGTGAGCTCGGTATACAGATCGCCATCATCAAGCATAATCAAATTTTGTGAAAAACTAGAAGAAATGTCTGCCATGACTAGATCTTCAAACTGGATTATAACTGGGGATTTTAACGTTGATTTGACTAGGAAAGAATATAGCGGCGTTCAGCGTTTTTCTGATGCTATGCTTAGTCTGGGCTTCATGCCATTAATTAAATATCCGACCAGAATCACTAGCAACAGCTGTACTACAATAGACAACATATTTACCAACATGACAAAGAGAGAATTTTGTTCAGGAACCATTACTTATGATATAAGTGATCATTTGCCGATATACTGTCGTATAAGTGTGGCTCATCATGAAAAACAAACAGAGGAATTCTTCTTCAAAAGAATTATCAATGAGAAAAGAAAAGAAGCTTTTCTGTACAATTTACAAATTATTGATTGGAGGCAAACTTATACCGATAATGTGAATGACACTTTCGAAAAGTTCATACAAATTTACCAATCCATTGTTGACAGGCATTTCCCCGTCATGAAAATTCGTAAGAAAACCAGAATTATGCAGCCATGGTTGACAAAAGGATTAAAAATATCGTGTAAAAACAAAAATTATATTTACAAAAACTATCTTAAAAGTCAACTAAACGAGGATTATATTCAATACAAAAAATATAGAAATCTGCTAACAACTCTCCTGAGACGGTCAAGACAAATTTATTATGAGAATATCTTTTCTCGCTACAAGAATGATATCAAATCGACATGGAAAACTATGAATGAAATAACCGGCAGAAATAAAAGACAAAATTATCCTCCGTATTTCCATCACAATGATAAAATCCTAAAAGAACCGAGCGACATAGCAGACGCTTTCAAAAATTATATTGTTAATATCAGCCAAAATGTTGCACAGCAACAAACAATTCAACAGCAAACATCAAACATCCACTCTCGACGATTTCCTGTCAATTACTCAGACAGTATGTTTTTGCAGCCCATAAGTCATGCATAAATTTTCAACACAATCAAGTCTAGCGCAAGTAAACGATCTGAGGATGTTTACAACATAAGTATGAGCTTAAAAAAGATGTCATGCCCATATATTCTAGAGCCTTTGTATTATGTTTTTAATCAGTCATTCGATACAGGTGTTTTCCCAGCAGGAATGAAAAAAGCAAAGGTGTGTCCAGTCTCACTGCCGACTGCCACGCAGCTTCGCCCGAAGATTACTATGGCTAACATTCCTCCCAACTTTTCTTCTGATTCTTTCGTTTCTTCACTAAAGCAAAAAAATTACTGTCTGTCATCTGTGCCTGACTCGGAGATCAAACTTATATTTTTCACCACTCCTCGTAATAATATATCACATGCTGTTTTGTCTGTTTCACCAGCTGTGCGTTCAGTCATCAAAAATGCCGGTGACCGTCTCTTCATCGAACTGCGTTCATGCCCAGTTTACGATCGTTACTGGGTAGCTCACTGTGGTCGATGTGCTGGTCTCGGCCACAAAGAAACACACTGCACACGTCCGGTGATGTGTGGTCATTGTGCAGGCCCTCATAGGTCTGGTGACTGTGACCGCTCAGCACCTGAATGGTGCAACAATTGTGCTTCGTCTTTGCGTCCACATAACCATTCATCTTTCAGCTCTTCCTGTCCTTCTTTCTTGGCTGTAAGAAATTCTATCCGGATCCGCACTATGTCCTCCGGTCCGTCCGTCTCTCCTTCTTCCACCTGACTAGCCTCCCAAGCATCCTCTCCTAAGCATTCCTCTAATCGCTCTTCCTTGTCTAGTTCCTCTCTTTGGTCTAATATTCCTATTGGATTTATTAACATTCGTTCCTGTCGCAATAAAACTACTCATCTCTGCCATATCCTATCCCTCCACTCTCTCGCAATTTTGTGTCTTGTTGAAACCTGGCTCTTTGACTCTGACATTCCTTCTTTCTCCTCTAACATTCCCACAGGTTACTCCTTCCTACACAAATCTAGGTCAAATACCAAGTCTTCCGGTGGTGGTGTGGGCTGCATTTTTTCTAAATCTCTACATGTTTCAGTCTTATCTTTTCCGTCTCTTTGTTCTTTCTCATCCTTTGAAATCCTTGCTCTACAACTTTCACCGCCTTCTTCTCCGAAGTTCTGTATCACCATTATTTATCGCCATAATCATCCTGGCACTTGCTCTTCTTTTTTCACTGAATTTCCTACTCTCCTCGACTGCATCATATCCTCTTTCTCTAGTCGCTTTATTATCATAGGCGATTTCAACTTTTGGGTGGATTCGCCTAGCTCTAATGTCCTTGCTTCTCAATTTCTAACTATCTTAGACTCTCATGGTTTGTTCTCTCCTGTTTCCTCGCCTACTCATATATCCGGTCATTCCTTAGATCTTATCCTTTTCCCATCGCCTGTCCTTTCTACCGACAATTCCCCCTCCAATGTAACTGTCTTTCCTTCCGATCTTTCTTTGTCTGACCATAGTCTTCTTCTTACCACTCTTCCTTGTCTTGCCTCGCTGCCTCCTCATACTCCTGCTTTGATTGCCTATCGTAACTTTAAAGAATTCGATCCGATGCAGTTTTACCTATTACTTGATTCCTTATTACCTCTGCAAACGCTTTATTTCCTGAATCCTTCGGACATCTATCCCCACCTATCTTCTGCTTTATCTAAAATCAGTGACTCTTTGTTTCCTTTACTTATCCGGCGCAATACAACTAATTCTTCTCCTCCTTGGTTTAACTCTCAACTTCGTCTATTGAAAAGACATCAACGTTCACTTCTACGAATCTGGAAACGTACATCTCATCCATCTGATTGGTCTTCCTTCTCTGTTTCCCGCTCTTCTTATATCTCGGCCTTGTCTGCAGCGAAACAAAATTACTTCTCCTCCCGTCTCTCTTCGCTCTCCCGATCCCCTAAGTCTCTTTGGACAACTCTAAACTCTCTCACTGGTTCTCGATCTAACTCCTCTTTATCTAATCTAACTGCCTCTCAATTATCTTCTCATTTCACTAATAAAGTCCTAACTGTTCAATCTAAACTCCCCTCTTGCAATATCCCTGTTACACATACTTAAAGAAGAGTGTGTCTCTACAATTCACTTCATTCTCGCAAATACATCTTTCAGATATTCTTACCATGATATCTTCCCTCAAAATTTCCTCCTCTCCTGCTGATCCTATTAATTTTAGAGCTATCTCCCCTTCAATATTTTCTCTTGTTCCTTATCTATTACATCTCATTAATTCATCATTTCTTCATGGCCAATTCCTATCTGATAAACATGCCATCGTCCATCCTATCCTTAAAAAACCTACATTAAATCCGTCTGAATGCGCTAATTACCGTCCTATATCTCTTCTCAGCTTTCCTTCAAAACTCCTTGAATCAGCTATTTTTTCCCAGTTGTCTCCCCTTATTTCCCAGGTCCTTCATCCTTTCCAATCTGGGTTTCGCTCCTGTCACTCTACGGAATCCGTCCTTATTTCAGTTACTCATGAAATCTTATCTAAATTTTCCTATCGTCAATCAGTTCTCCTTGTTCTTCTCGATATGTCTCTAGCCTTCGATCTTGTCAATCATGCCATTCTCATCAATGATCTTTCTTCTCTGGGTCTATCCTCGTCAGCATTGTCTCTCCTCAAATCCTATCTCTCTGGTCGCACTTTTTCAGTAAACTTCAATTCAACCGTTTCAAAATCTGCTTCTCTTATTTCTGGTGTCCCTCAAGGTTCTATCTTGGGTCCTACTCTTTTCAATCTTTACATGTCTTCTCTCTGTCCTGTCCTTTGTAAATACAACATTCCTTTCCATATTTATGCCGATGATATACAACTCCTAATTACTTGTCCTTTCTCTCATGCCACTCTTCTCAATGATATTCTCTCTGATATTACGTCCTGGACCACCTCTCGTCGCCTCATTCTCAACACTTCTAAGTCTGAATTTCTTATCCTTCACCCTCCGCGCATTTCTCCTCCATTACTCCCAATCGCTGTATCTTCCTCTGTTCGAAACTTGGGTGCTATCTTCGATTCCAACTTGTCCTTTTCAAACAATGTTGTCTCTATTTCGCGCACCTGTCGTTTGATTTTACGCAGTCTATACCCTATTCGATCCTGTTTAGACCAGCCTTCTTCTATTAAATTAATACAGTCTCTTGTTCTTTCTCGTCTTGATTATTGCAGCTCACTCCACTACATTCTTACCAACAAATCCCTGAAAATCCTTCAAAAAATAATTAATCAATCCTGTCGTTTTGTGCTCCATCCTACACCTTGCCGCCATACCTCTCAATTCTTGTTCCAATTCCACTGGCTTCCCATCATTCCTAGGATTCATTTTCGGCTGTGTTGTCTCATATATAAAATTCTGCACAATAGCTCTTCCCCGTCCTATCTTTCTGATCTTCTAGTTTCTTCTAATGACTTTAATTCTCGTGTTCATCGTCCTTTATCCTGTCCTCGCGCTATCAACGAGTCACCTTGGTCCGCAAAATCCTTTTCTTTCTATGCGCCTCGGGTCTACAATGATCTTCCTTCCTCAATCACTTCCTCTTCATCCTTTAGTAGATTTTCCTCCTCACTTCGTAAATATCTTTTTGCTAAATCTTTTGATCCCACTTCTCGCACTCTTACACCTTACGCTTCCCTATGACTCTAATTTACAATTACTTATGTTTTTACTTATTTTCATTTTATTTATCTCCATTATTATTAAAAAAAAAATTCCTTTCTGTGAATTTTCTACTTCTTTTCTCACATCTTGATATCGTGTACTGTTGTTTCTAATTGTTGTCTCTTTCGCGCTTGTTTCTGTGTGAGCGCTATACAAAAACATTGTTGTTGTTGTTGTTGCTTCGGTGCAGTATGGCGCCCTGGTGTATCAAATCAACGAAAAAGGAACTCACCGACACCGATTTCTCCATTACCGCTCCGCTTCTGCTGGGGGAGTCCTGAGGTGCTTCACGTGTAATTGCGTCTCACGCCACCTGGCGGTACCTGCCAGAAGCGCAGTGACCTGTGCAGCCATGTGCATGTTTGTGTGTCGTGTTGCGTTTGACCATCATTGTGTTCGTGTTTGACCAATTGTATGTTTGTCTGTATATGTGACCTGTTCGTTTCGTCCTCTTGTATTAAATACAGTCGGTCCATAGAACTCGTCCTGTTCGCGTGTAACGCTCCGTGGCGAGCCAACCGCCACATAAGTTTGAAAGAGTGAAATTTCGGGAGGGACTGAATAAATTTGGGAGGCTGAATTTTGTGAGCGATCAATCATGTGCATACATCATTATGCAACGTCTTTGAGATAATGCTTGTAACCAATTCTACAAGACAATTCAACGTCAGTCATGTTTTAGAGATAGGACGTGTTTTATCATCGCTGCAAGTTTTCTATGGTTAATTTTAGAGTTAGGAAAGTGATTTTGTGTGTGGATGTGATTGCGGGTCTCAGAGTGAGCCTGGCAAAATTTGGTATCACTGAGAAGAAGGATGGGGTCGCCAGCGACGGTCAAAATCAGGCATCACTGAGAAGAAGGATGGGGTCGCCAGCGACGGTCAAAATCATGCGTCTTCCCTAAGAAGTTTGTTAATTTTCAAGTTCGCTGAAGAAAAGTAGCAGATAATGTCGAAAATACCGTGCTGTGAATGGCAGCACACCTTCAGTTGCTGCTAGAATTTGCAGAAAATTTACGGCAAACTCGCGTGGAATGTATTTCACGACACTTCAGCAATGTGTTTAATTTCAAGCTAAGATTGTATCATATAATGGGCCATAAACAGCGGATGGTTAAGAGCGAAGAAAAGATTAATGTCAGTCTACAAAAACACAATCAAACAGAAGATGAAATCAAACAGTAGATGGTCGGTCCGGTTTGTGAAGAATGATGACACGAGACAGTGTAGACCTGCAGAGCAGCGACTACAGAGCAGAGTCTACCGAGCGACTACAGAGAAGCGACTACAGAGCACAGTCTACCGAGCGACTACAGAGCAGCTACTACAGAGGAGAGTCTACCGGGGCTCGTCCTCGTTTTGTAATTCTTCGAGTGTTTGGATTTTGTTGAACCTGTGTTTTTTAACTTTCGGATAACGACCAGTGATAGTAGTGATTAGTTTGTGAGTAGTGATAGTAGTGATTAGTGATTGTTTTCAGTGTATTTTGAAGTGTAAATCCGAGGCATTGATAATGTAAGGTACTCATAATAAGTGGACGAGTGCTCAATACAATTCAATATTACATTCTTCACCTCTTTTAGTGAACCCCTTGATTATATAGAGATGGAAACATTTTGGAGTGCTTCAACCCTCTGAGCCCCCTCTAAATCCGCAAGCGGAACGTTTAAGAGAAACATGTCTAGTTTTGCAAGCGCCTTTTTCTGATGCTGCGACTTTTCTTCATTGCTCGGTTGTTGGGATTTTTCAGTGTCTATACTCACTTTCGGTGATATATTTGCTCGTTTAAACATTCATAAGCACATTTAAAATATTTTTCAGTTGTGTTCTGGTAAAATACTGTTCAGTATGTGGTGTTTTTTAACTAGCTCAGTCTCGTGCATCATCGCAAGCCGACGGCCCAATTCTTCCCAAATGTATGTAATTTTAGGTGTACTTGTGTCGCCGTTACAATAAGCAATATTTTACTAAGTCTGCAACCAAATAAAATCAACGTTGATTTTGTGCATTGGCTTCAGCACACTGGCTTACACCCTCGATCTGTGGTCGTTGGCGATAATTACAAGTGTAGCCGTGCGTCGTGCGCTGTAGCCAGCACAGACACATTCCTGTGATTGTACGAAATCGCATCATTCGATATGTTCTTGGTCAGCCTTCTAAACGTTCATCCACTGACCATGTTTTGATAGAAGTTACGCTGCAGAAACCAGATGCGACAACATCTGACAATGATAAGATTAGCTCCCGGCGGAAATTTCGTGTCTGTTATCTCAAGGCGCAGTCTCCACTATCAAGGATTGACGTGACAAATCTGCTGCTGCTATTTCAAAGGCTAGGTATGCATGCGTTGTGTGTATCCGAGACATGGCTCACTTCGTCTGTACTCCACCGCGTGTTCCTTGCACCAGGATACAGCCTGTGGATACAGAGCATTTACTGTCGTGATCCCATCAGAGCCACACGAATCCATGTTTCGGTTCATATGAGTTGATTGATGCGCTGCTTCTCTCGCCGTTATGACGAATGTGAAAGTCAGTGAATGTCGGTGCTGACTGCAGCCAACCAACAGCTGAAGTAGTCGACAGCATCAGTGTCATAGAAGGAATGCTACACACAGTTCTGATGAGCACCAAGCCCATATTCTTATCAGGTGATTTTAACTTCAACATGAGCAGTGCTGGCAAGTCAAACCACTTCTTGAAAATGCCAGCGAAATTCAGCCTACCTCAGCTAATCAACAGTCCGACTCATCTTCACTCGCCATCATCCCTACTCGACATAATCATCACCATCATATAAGAGTACGAATATGTTTCTGTAGAATCGGTGCCGATTGCCGACCACTTCCTTTTATTAGCTATTTTCATCCTAGGATATGCCAGGACGAGGTTCCCAGACCTTCACATCTAGACCGTGGCGGAGCGTTTGCTGGGTCCAGAACCTGTTGCTGACTGCTGATAGGACCCACCTGACTCACGCTTACACAGTGGATACAAAGCTGTCTCATCTTATGCAAGTGCTAAGCATCTGTATAGAGATGACTTGAGCAGTACGTCACTATCTGACCACTATGGGACCTTTCAGTCTTGCATGGGTGCGAAGATGCGACAACGAATGAGCGCGTCAAAGCGTTTCTCAAGTGAAGAACTACTGATGATCACCATGTCAAAGCGGTATATCGCAGTCTGAAGACAGCAGTTCAGGGAGCCATCAATATGCAATAGATAATTCACGTGTCAATTGCAACTCGGCTTCTCAGAGTTTTGAGCGACAAGTTCATGGATCTCTCAATGAGCGCGCAGGAAATGCATGCGATCAACAGATAGCCGACTCGAGCCACGCTGCTGAGATAGTTAACGACTATTGATGTGGTGCTGCCGATAGTTTCAGCAGATTCGACATCTTACTCTCAGCAATGTCGATAACAAACCGCCTAGTGACCACACATGGCTTTCGTTTGAGGCCAATAATTCAGTGTGGGCTTTGTGAGTGCTCTCTGTCAAGGCGAAGTCATCACTGTTTGGCGGCGTTTGACTCATATATAATGTAAATTATATCAATATCAATCATATATAATGTAAATAATCATATATAATGGAATTGTCCGCTGCTCTCAGACAATTGTGGTGTTTCCCAATACGTGAAAATCAGCCCTGCTCATCCCCTCCCCAAATGTGGGATAGCCAGTGAGCCAGCCAATACACGGCCGATTTCATTGTTATACATCCTGGCCAAAGTTCTGTCAGTCAGTCTCCAGCAGAATTAGTATCTCGGTGAGCACAGACTCATTCATAAACGCCAACTTGCTTACCGTAACTTCTGCCCTGCCGAGAACATGTTGTTGGAGACAACGCATCACAAAGAATAGTCAGTGGATTTTGGAAATATTGCTACCGTGATCTCCATTGGTATGTGTAAAGTAATTGACCGCATGCGCCGGGAATTGCTCGCAAAGGCATTTATGTGACACGATGTTGACACCAAATGGTTTAACTGTTATCTAAATGGGCCTCGGGAAATGGCAAAAAATGGGTCTCGTGAGAGCGAAATAACTCACGGCGAACTGCAGGGCTCAATTATCGGATCTCTCCTATGCCAACTGTCTATCAGTGACTTACACTGTCACACACCTAGTGGTCGCGATTACTGTAATATTGATGACGCACCTGCTGTACTTATATTTATCGAAAAACAGGATGCGCAATGTGAATTGCGAGCAAGGATACAGGAGACAGTGAAGTCGAGGGGTGCTTGCTTCACACCAAACGGTGCACTCATTAATGCCAGTAAAAATAAAGCGACTTTTTGTGATACGCAGGCAGTGTAGAAGTGAGGTAAACTGCTGATGTTTACACTGCACGAATTTATCACGAATAAGCATGCAGTGCAGCAGTGCAGTGTGTCTATCAAAGTTCGTCTGCATACTCAGTTTGAACCACGCCTGGAAAGGTTTATGCTTGAATATGTGTTCGTGCTACATATACGCCTATATATATGCCTATATATGCCTATATATGTGCACGTGTGTCTGTGTGACAGTTAGTCTTGTACCACAGCCGGTTTGACAAAAATACCAGTTTATACGAACGACTAGTTAACTGCGCGCAGATACACACATGTAGGTATTATTATGTATAGCAGATACACACATGTATGTATGTATGTATGTATCTGAGAGCGTGCTTGTGTGTCTGTATTTGTGTGTGTGTGTGTGTGTGTGTGTGTGTGTGTGTGTGTACGTGTATGTATGTGTGTGTGCCAGAGAGAGAGCCTGGTCGTAATCTGTACGCTCTCAGTCAAACCAGTTGAACACTGAAAGTGACAGCACCTCTGTAGGTGACATTCGTCAGTCGCTGTGAGTCATTCACAGTGATAGCCGGTGCTTTCCACACAGCTTAAACGTTGCCCACTGACGCCAAAATTGATACTACTTGTAGCAGCTAGTGAGTGTATTCATTTGATTGCGTGGGAGTGCATCTGTGAAACATTATAGCGTTTTACAGTGCTCCATGTGGTCCACTCTTATGTTGATTGGCCACAGCACTGTTTTCTCCGTACGCCATAAGTACCGCGAGACAATGTATCATCGCCTGTCTAAGGAGTGTTGGGGGGTATTGGCACTCATGTTGAGCGTGGCCTCATCGTCAACACACCTCGTTGAATGTTCGGCGCTACCAGACAACCAGCATCATTCCCAAGCCGTGGATTCCATCCAGCTTCCACAAGACGTTCGCCACTTCTTGCAGAATATTTTAGCACAACTTCAGACGTTCCAACAACAATCCTTAGCGCCTAGCCAGAATCGTGAAATGTCTCCATATGAACACAAAAGCAAAACATCACATAGAGAACAAGCCGCCAAATCGGACAATCATGAAGTAGTCTTCCAGAATACCGGTAGTGATGGTCGTGTCCATGGTAATGCAAAAATAGCGATGAAAATTCCAATGAGTGGACGACAATGCCCTCCTCGTCGACTATTCGCTTCATGCAACAAAATTCACAATGAGTGTCGCCATGATGAAGACTGTAACAGCGCAGAATGGCATCAAGTGAGCACTTCTTTTTCCTCCATCTGCTGCCTACGCGATTGTGGTCGTCAGTGTGTGGCAGCAACGATAGCTGACAAAAATCCACCGACAAGAGGACACGAAACAAAATTAGAAATTGGACATTCATCCGGCTTAGCGCCGACAGTAAACGCTGTGAAATCGACAGCACAGTCTCAGGCATCCCATCCAGAAACAGCACGACCGGAAAGCATCAGTAGCAGCCCTGATATCAATAGTGGAAACGCTACTGTGGCAGGTGGTGTCCGCTGCGTCCCCGGCAAAAGAAAAGCCTCTGAGGACGGATGCAACATGTGCGTGTGCACTGGTGTGTCATGGTCGTGTACATTACGAGCATGTTCTGCGTCTGAACAAGGAGTTTTTTGAAAGAAGTCACGCAAAACGGTAGATCAGCCATGAATTTGAAGAAGTGTGTAACGAGCGATCCAAAATTTGCGATAAATGTTCACTACGGAAGACCGCGGAAAGCTCGAATCAGAAGCTGACAGCGAACCGTGAAATACATAAACTGTTTCATTACTGAGGCACGAGCAACTAATACACAGCTTAATGCACCCAGAATGAAGCGGTTACAATGCTTGAAAGATCCACCAGTCGTTGAAACTATTTAAAGATAGTACAGTGCAGATGAAACGTACGTCAACTTATCGACACATTGCACCCGCACAGTGAATCCAGCGAGTAAAGCGGAAACAATTCAAACCAATTTCCCCCAGGAACTTCCTGGAAACACCATTTTGAAACTTCTCAAAAGACTAAAAGTCATATTTCCGAGAATACGCTGAGGAGCGCATGATTACGATCAATTGGAGTACTGCAGTAGATTTAAAAGTTTCAATTGATTAGTTCACTGATATTCTGGACAAAATAATATTTTTATGATTCTACCAGAGCAACACAGCGCAGCATGGAGGACTGCGCACATGAACCATACACCAAGAGCTTCAGCTAGAAAACAACAGCGGTACACTAAACGTGTAAAGCTGTGTCTGATAGTATTTAATTCGTGAAATGTTAAGTTTGGAGTCTAGCTAGCATTTATGCTGTACTCAACAAATATGAATAAGTAAGCAGCATTTTTGAGCAGCATGTTAAACTATTTTCATCCATGACTGACTGATGAAACATCAAACCATTTCATGAGTAGCATTCAAGAGCAGCTTAAAACCCTAGCTGTTTAACCTAGTAGTTTAGCTTAGTGTTTACGCCCCCAAAGCGGCCTCAGACCTTCACGCCACAATTTATCGGCTATAGTTTTTCTAACAATTCAGTACTCCCTAATACTACGGATATTTTTATTACTACGGACCTATCTGTTACTACAGATTACACGCAGGGAATCCACGAGTACACCTTTATAACCGGCAGTTGGATGCACTAACTACTTTTCACCTCTGATAAATTAACTACTTTTCACCTGTGATATGCTCATTAATCTAAACTATAGCCTATTTTGCCCAAAAATGTTCATTATACAAATTGATGTAGTGGGTATCAATTCATTAAGTGTGCAGAACAGTGGCGGCTCAAAGAGGGGCCTGGAGGGGCTGAAGCCCTCCAAAAGGTGGCAAGCCCCCTTGATACCCCAGAAATCCTGATCATGGGTATTTCGAGTGTAGTTTCTCGTGTTTCGCGAAGCCCCTGTATCTTTTTCCTCGTTCTCCCTGTTTCCACTGATGCAGAAGAAACGTAACCAGAGATGATCATACTTGGCTTAATTCCGAGTTCGCTTGACCGATGTAGGGTTCCCACGACATACATAGGCTATTCTGAATTGACATTTATCACCGGAACGCTTTTTGTGTATATGTCAAGGCGGGTTTATATGCCTGACCGCTACCCGAGAACAAAATCAAGAGATCACATTGTTTCTGCTGAGTCAAAAATTAGCGATGACAGCGACTTTGTGACTGCACTGTTGCTAAACTCGATCTTGTAGCCGTATGTCAATGTATCATGTACGTACACATTCAGCGTAGTCAGCAGGCGTGTAATTTGTCATGCAAGAGGCATCTGTTTAACTATAAACGAAGGCCTGACCTGTCAGTCGTGTTGCTGGGTTATATCTAGGGCTGTCAAAAGTTAATAAAGTTACTTTTTCACCTAAAGGTCACTTTTTCATAAGCTACCTAAAACTGCATGAAAAAGTGGTGTACGATAATTATTAAAAAAGTTATTAGGTTACCAAAAGTTACTTTTTCATCGTTAGGTTACTTTTTTGCTTTTAAGGTTACTTTTTTATCGTCAGGTTACCTTTTGTTATTTTTCTTGTTATTAGGTAAGTTTACCACGAAGTTTGGTGACTTTTTGCAGATAAGAGGCACAAAAACGGTATATATGAGGATAAAATAGGAAAAGAAATGGAATATTAGGTCTGAAGATCAAGAAATGTCAACATTTCTGCTGTTAGGATTTAGCAATTGATATTCATCCGTGGTACTCGATATTTATACGTTTTTGGGTACGCAGGATAGTGTAATTCCATTTTAGGAAATGTCCACGAACCGGAGGGTGTCGTGAGATGTTCGGAGCGTGGTATAGTACGATATGTGAGCTCTCTATACCAGATACTGCACTGTAGCACTTGACAGTACGTATTTACTTTAACAGGAATTTGCACGTGATTTTCAGGGCGTGAGATAGCGCCATTATCCCACGTTTGACATATGGGAGGACGGGGGGCATTCACACATGCAGTGTTAAAAGAAAGTGTTAAGTGAAGGGAGTGTTAAGTGTTAAGTTGATAAAAAGTTCCATTGAAAAAATATACAGAACATTATTGCGACCATTACTGAAAATATTTACATTTGCAATTAGTGTATTTCGCATTTGTATGAGCTTTCCACTCAAAATTACATTTTGATGGTTATGCTCCTTTTTTCGATGTTAGCTAAATTATGCTAAGTCACTTTTGGTTGTTTGTTGTAAAAATAGTACCAGATCGGAGAGGGTGTAAAAGTAGTACCAACTCGGAAAGGTGATAAAAAAGAAGGACTGGTGTATTTTCTTCCTTCAGAACTGCAAACAGAAATTGACCATTTTTGAAGGAGGTTATTTTTAGGTTACCTTTTTATTGGTTTTTAGGTTACTTAATATGTTCACAAACAAACAACAAACAAACCGTGTATTTCACATGGCGCACTAATCAGCAAAGGCGTGATAAACATGTGATAAAACGATACAAAAGTGATAATAACTTTAAAACTCAGGTTATTTTTAGGTTACTTTTTTAGGTTACTTTTTCTCGAAAATAAAGTTACTTTTTTCTGATTTTTAGGTTACTTTTTGACAGCCCTAGTTATATCTGTAATATTTATATGCTGAATGAGCGGAGCCACGAGTTTGAACGAACGATCTAGAAAAATGTTCATCATCTGTCAACATTTTGCGGTCTCTTTCGACCAAGTGAGTGAAACAGGGTCTTGTGTATATAAAATCAATTAACCCTATTTTGCCCCACGTGCTTTGATCATTAGAAGAACAGAAGTCATTGTATACCGCATTGACAGAGTTGGATTCCGCTATGCACGGCTCAAAAACTAAGAAGGGCCCTGAGAAATGTGTGTGTGCAAAAGAAGTGTGTGCAACTACAAAATATCCAAGGTCACTCAAGGAGACAACGTTGGATTTGTACTTTATTCAGATACAGTTACCAATATTCTTCCACACTATGTATATGTTTCAATCACGAAAATATAATTTAATTAAATAATTTGTCAAGTTTTTTTTCACTTTTCAAGTATCTGCTGTCGGATCCTGGAGACAAATTTTGACTTTTAAGAAAACATTAAAATAATAGGCATTGTGTACAAAAATATCGTCGATCATGTGTTATCAAAATAATTGGTTAATATTAGCATCTACTTGATAATAAATGATTATATTTTATTATAGTGCCGCTTTATTGTGTCTATTTGCCTGCCAATTTTGCCATTTTAAGTGCCTAAATTTCCCGTCTTTATTAATAATTATAGAATAACGCCACAAATTGGACTTGCTATGCATGCACGTGGCTTGGGACTCAATAGCAAGGACATAGTTCATCATGCTGTTTATAACTGTGGTTCACAAAACAAACATACCCTCTAGCAGAATATCGTCCAGTGCTAACACTCGTCTATAAATTGATCAACACTGTTCAGTTTCAATGCAAACACAAGAAGCACACCGCAGGTGTATATCCAGACGCACAAGCGATCATTTTATAATAAGCTGTGTTTCGCTGACAGACTCCAGATGTCTCCCTACCCTGATTTATAATCGGTTCAGCTATATAAACACATCCAAAAGCACGTGAACGTACAATGACTGACTAACCGACATTTGTGATGGTAGATCGACCATTGTCACCATTGAAGAAGAGTGAACTGATATGAAAATGAAACATGCGTTCTCAAAATACAGAGGAATAGCAATGTAACGAGAGAGATTGTATATATAGAGAATGTGGGGATGTGTGTATTCCGTGCCAGGATAAAATTAGACGACACATCCCCACACAGACGCCACCTAGTTGGACGAATATCATACTGACGTAACACTTGCACTGAAGCACGTGTTCATTACGACTTGGATGGCGAGTCATTGCGTTATAGTTAACATCATATGCAATCAGGAGAGCATGAATGATTAAAGGCGAAAATATCGGCTGGGCTTGAGTGTAATAAGTAACCTTACGAGTTTTAACAGAAAACCTTGATAACAAGAGTTGGCACCAATACTTACTTGATACGACACAGCGACAGGGCAAAAAGCGACGGAGATATACTTTGTGTTCAATGGTGTTGTTAACAAATGAAAAATGCGTTTATATCAGTGGTTATGAAAATGTTGCCTCTCAACGTCCCCTTCACCAGTGGGCAAAACCCCAGTGCCCCTCTTCCAACAAACTTGTAAACGACAGAAAATTGTGATAGAAAAAATGACTGACTAATAAATTAAAATTTGAACAAGCGGCTACATTTATTTTTTCAATCATAAACGTATTGAACTTAACACGGAATAAAATGTCTGAATTAATGAGTGATAATCAACAATTAACCTACCTAATGAGAAGGGTTGGCTTGATGCATTGCAATCAAACTGTCAACATCAAGATAAAGGTTTCTCAGAAACAGTCGCAAATCACCACGCCATTGTATTCCTAGTTTGTGTTTTCTTACCAAACTTGTGTTTGGTAAGAATCCTGGACTCAGCGTTGAATAAGCACTGATCAACCCTGAACAGCACCGCTGAACAACTCGCTCCATCAGGGAGGAAGTCGTAAAAGCGCATAAACTATGTTTTACAAAGTCGCAAAAACTTTGTTTTACACAGGGCTGGGTAGTGTTTTGTGATTGCTATCTCCATGCTAAAGGTTTGGTAATAAATTATGAACATTGTTTTCACATCCTCGTAATTTTGTCAACCAACTAGTTCCTCTTGATAGTGCGTGAGAACATTTATGTTGGATTAGATGAACGAATCGATCACCCAACCAGGGATTTCAAAAGGAAATAGGCCCTAGAATCTTGCTGACATGTCTGTGTAGAGTTCCGCTGAATCAGTTGTTCCCAATCCTTTTCAGCTTGTTACCCATTTAAGCATGTCACATTAATCATGCCACCCCTCTCAAAAATGTTCTCAACATTGATATATATGGCTAAACTAAAGCACTATAGATAATATATTTAATTCATTCTTTCAGTATATTTTGCATTTTCAATTACCTATTAAAGGCACCAAGATAATCACTGAGATGGTTGAAGGTTGCATATTTGAAGCTAGTTGAGGAATTATTCGCTCCGTGCCACACCTCCATTGCCTAGAAAAATTTTTAAATTTCCCTTAGGAGTAATTTACCCCAGGTTGGGAACTAATGCGCTAAATGAGCACAGTATATGACAATGTCATTGACCTTCACTCCTGTTTCCTTCTTCAAGAGCTGCATATTTAGCAGCGATTCCTCACACATTCGTCATTTCAATTTCAAATTTTTCTTATTAAAACGTATTTTTGCAAACTCAAATGAGCAGTAAGATATTATTGCTAGGGCTGTCAAAAGTTAATAAAGTTACTTTTTCACCTTAAGGTCACTTTGTCATAAGCTACCTAAAACTGCATGAAAAACTTGTGTACAATAATTATTAAAACAGTTATTAGGTTACCAAAAGTTACTTTTTCATCGTTAGGTTACTTTTTTGCTTTTAGGTTACTTTTTAATCGTCAGGTTACATTTTGTTATTTTTCTTGTTATTAGGTAAGTTTACCACGAAGTTTGGTGACTTTTTGCAGATAAGAGGCACAAGAACGGTATATATGAGGATAAAATAGGAAAGGAGATGGAATATTAGGTCTGAAGATCAAGAAATGTATACATTTCTGCTGTTAGGATTTAGCAATTGATATGCCTCTTAATATCTCTGCAGATAAAATATATTAATGATTATGCTAGGCTGAGCAAAAACGTATAAATCGGATGAACCGGATGTTCCTATATCCAAGTTCGAGTCACACATGAAGCAGCTGCTGATTGATGAGATATTGTTTTCTTTCATTTTTCTGTGTTTTCACGTGAACTTCACTTGTTATTTAATTGTGTGTACATATGTTTCGTACTTTTTCGTTCTATCTTTGAATTCATTTTCTTTTTTGTTCAAATTGGTATTTTATACTTTACTTGTAGTGTTGAATTGTGTGTGATGCACATAATGTATTGTTTGTCCAAATGTCAAGCAAACAAGCCACTGCGGCTTATGCCATAATTTCCAATTTATGTGTCTTGTAAATGTTGCAGCCAAATACATGAATCAATTTATACGAATTTCTGAATTTATACGATGACGTGAGATGTTTGGAGCGTGGTATAGTGCGATGTGTGTGCTCTCTATACCAGATACTGCACTGTAGCACTTGACAGTATGTATTTACTTGAACAGGAATTAGCTCGTGATTTTCAGGGTGTGAGATAGCGCCATTTTTCCACGCTTGAGATTTATAAGACAGTGAGCACAGGGTGCTGTATATGGGAGGACGGGGGCATTCACACATGCAGTGTTTAGGCTCACACTAATATTCAAGCTGTAGTACGTGATATTTGATAAAAAGTTTCATTGAAACAATATAAAGAACATTATTGCGACCATTACTAAAAATATTTACATGTGCAATTAGTGTATTTCACTTCTGTATTAGCTTTCCACATTAAATTATATTCTGATGGTTATGCTCCTTGTTGCGATGTTAGCCAAATAATATTAAGTCACTTTTGGTGGTTTGTTGTAAAAATCATACCAGATCGGAGAGAGGACGGAAAAATAGTACCAACTCGGAAGAAGGATAAAAAAGAAGGACTGGTGTATTTTCTTCCTTCAAAATTGCAAACAGAAATTGACTTTTTTGAATGAGGTTATTTTTAGGTTACTTTTTATAGGCTATTAGGTTAGTTTTTATGTTCACAAACAAATAATAAACAACCCGTGTATTTCATATAGCGCACTAATTAGCAAAGGCGTGATCAACATGTGATGAAGCAATACAAAAGTGATAATAACATTAAACCTCATAGGTTATTTTTAGGTTACCTTTTTAGGTTACTTTTTCTCGAAAATAAAGTTACTTTTTTGTGATTTTTAGGTTACTTTTTTGACAGCCCTAATTATTGCCAATAACATGTGCAACTCACATACTATAAAGACATGACAGAGCATCACTTAAACCAAAGGGGTTCTTAAACGGGAGTGCTTGCAAATTTCTAAAGGGCGTGAGGATTATTGTGAAAATTTGATATAGTTAATGTTTTACCTATGCTTTATGTTTACCCTGGCAAAAAAAGACTGTTATATACAGAAGCTTCAAAGTGTATGAATGAATATTGAATTGAAAATGGTTTGTTATCTGTGTAAAGTGTAGTAAAGTGTAGTAAAAATGTAATATTGTATCTTTTTTCATTTAGCTATCAAAAATCCTGGGTGGTGAGGTAACATCTAATATGTTCTGATAATTTAAAAGAGGTGCGAACACTGAAAATGGCATGGCAAAAACAAGCAGAGAAGCCATTGTAACCGTCGACGTTTGACAGTTAGCGCGAGCCACACTGTCAGACTCAGTGCCTCGTGCGACGTTTGACGTTTCCACTGATATCGACCGTCCCGAACACACCAAATTTATACGTAGTTGCACACCGTAACACACCGAATTTCAACACAATTTAGTCAAAGTGTATTCAGGCAATCGAAACCATGAATCTCTTGTGCCTGTCGCACGAGCTCAACAAGAAGAAAAGAGTCACAATGAGTATAAGCCACCACCAATCAGCACCACGTTTGTCCGCTGCAAATTTGTTGAGCCCAACGCTGAGCAAGTTTTGTCAACCCAATGGTGACCAGCAGTATGACCAGTGATACGCCAGTCAGTGCACCGCCTACCCACTTCCGGTACATATACCCACTTCCGGTACCCACTTCCGGTACCCACTTGCCTACCCACTTCCGGTACATAGCACCCGACTTTGTACTGCAATGCCGCTGTTTGTACAGAGTACGAAAGCGCACATGTGGACGATTTAAAACGCAGCAGCCACAACAACAATGAACCAAACAAAGACAAAGTTTATATAATGGAAAAATTTAGTGTCTTTAGATATTATAGTTTTGTTTAAATTTGAAATCTGGGGAGCTGCAGGCAGTTTTCATAAATATCTTAATATTTATGAAAAATATTACTTACTACTTTCTAAGTAATAAAAGTAACAGCAGTCAAAATCTGAAACAATATTAAAAAGACATAACTCTTATGATTCTTTGAATAATATTATTTTAATAATGCCTGTTCCCTTATGCCTGCCTGCTCCTTTCTTGAAATAGTGTGTGAAAACTTTTCGGATATCATTTATTTTTGCTGAGTATTTGCTGCAGAATGGTAAGAGGAATACATTTTGATACAACCTATATATGAACATCGACGTGTTTAGTTTGACCATGTTATCAAATTCTAGTGTCAAATATCATTTGAATTGAGACTCTTTGGATAGTATAATTGATATATTAGCGATAATCCGTATACGATGTTTCTTAATTGCAATTAATTTTGTAAATCAGGTTGTATTAGTCGACCCCCAAATTTCATAGCAAAAATTCAAATGTGGCTTGGCTAGGCTGATGTACATAATGAGGCAGACCTTTTCACCTAGGAAATGACATTTTCACTTTGTGTTTGAACATTGCGTACAAAATTTGGAAACATTATATATATTATTTATTTATAATTGTTTATTTTATCAATTTGGGTTCTCAAACGAATATAATGGCCAGGCTATCTGACGCCGGGGGCGGTCAACTTCTCTGCCGCTCCCCACCATGTACGATTGTGGGTCACAGACCGACAATCGTAATTTGGATGTCATTTTCAATCGATCTTGCCTTCACTCGGTTATTTGAGATTGAATAAGCAAATATGAAATGTATATTCAGAAATGCGACTCGGATAAAACGATAATTCAACGTGTTCAGCAGTTCTTGTGCCACCCTCTCCTTTACCCGCCACGCTACGACACTGAGCGAATGAACCGCCAATATTGATACACAGTTTATAATGTTTCATGTTTGTTTGCTTGGGGAATATCATGTAGTAGGTTACAACTTGCCTTCCCAAGCTCATCTAGCTGCAAACATATATCATTATTGATAAAATACAAACACTAGCAAAGTTTATTAAATATCCACTGTAACAACTAGCAAATATACATTTACTACGGGGGAATTCTTAGAACAAATTTTATTAGTATGGGGAATTGGCCAACAACTTATCGTACTGCTACGGCTTGTTTCAATTCTTTTACTCTACCAGTGAGATATGGATTGATTGCTGGGACCTAGTTTTTAGTGAAGTGCATTTGCACTTCTATTGTTGTTTTCACGCCTTAGCATGTAAGCACGCTGTAATCAATAGGATATATTTTTGCTATGGGCACATGGGCTCTATTGGGCTAATGATCATTTCTAGTACATCTTCCACCACAGCGGGAGAAGTTGGTTCTCTAGTGGATGTTCGTTAAGATATCATCGGGTGCATTGGGTCTGGGGGCGACCGAGATTAGAAAATATTCACAATAATAATTATTCAACCTAAAATTTAAAAATAACTTCCAACCCAGATATCAGCTGAAACTAAGCAAAATATGTATGAAAATACTTGAAATAATAAAAAACGAGTTTGGAACTTAGGTGAAATAACTCGAATTTAGGTTAATTCAGGTGAATCTATGGAATTTAGATTAAATAAACTCGCTTTTCAGACTCGTATATACTAAACTTAAGGTATAACTTGAAACCTTTGCTAATGTATTGAGGTTATCCGCATTTAACGTATAACTGCTCAATTATTTCACGAATATATAATAAATTGTCTCTTTCGCGAATAAATTGTCTCTTTCACGAATAAATTGTCTCTTTCGCGCTTGTTTCTGTGTGAGCGCTATACAAATACATTGTTGTTGTTGTTGTTGTTGAATAACTTATCACTTCACTCAGGGTGCCATCACCCATTTACGGTCTTCAATCATTACCACTGAGCTCGGCAAGAGCAGGGGTCGTTATCGGAACATGCCAGTGACGGCGCCAGTGCTCTTCTTTGACGGGGTCGAGAAGGACACCAATAAAGCGTTTCATCAAAAACGTGGCTGTTGCACTCAATAGTATCGTATTAACTGCGATACTAGTGTTTACAGCTGAGTAATACACACACTACAGCAGAACATGAAGCATGAGAGAACATGAAACTAATAACATGATCCCTCTGCACCAGTGGAATATGTGATCAATCTAAACTCATATGTGTGTGTCCGTGTGCGTACGTGATTATGTGTACGTATCCGTGTGGTTGTGGTTGACATATGAACATGTGAACAACTTTGAAACCCAGTGCACAAAAATGCACCATTTCCAATTATTTCGGGGTGTTAAATTGATTGAAACTACCCTTGCTTGTGTTTCTACCAGGCATAGTTCGAGAAAATGTTCACATACATAAAAATATAGTCTAACGCAGAAGATTGGTGGAAAATTGGCACGCAGTCAGCGAATGAATACAGGGCCGGATTCAAGTAATCGGAGGTCCTAGGCAGTGAATTTGGTGACCCCAAATTATAACAAGAAACCGAATACCAAAACACCAAAACATTTCGTGCTTTGACAACAGCAGTCTCCAACAAAATCTCACTGATCCAGAGACAGGACGATGCCTGAGTACAATTTTTCATGTACAATTTACACTGAGTTTAAACTGAGTACAATTTGCACAATGTTTATGCTTATTCTCGTGAGTGCAGTGCGAGGCCCCCACTAATTGGAGGTCCCAGACGGCCGCCTAGTTTGCCTATGATTACGGCCGACCCTGATCAATAACAGTTATCGAATTTTTCATACGCCACACAGCAAAATGTCAATTCCCTGCAAAGGATATACTGCGTCCAGAAACCAGCTTATTATGAAAAATTCTATATAGACTACAAGCTCAATGATACATAATGATTTAAGCCAAGTTGATTTGCCCAGCAGTATACGCGCCATCAATGAGAAGGCTTAGACATCAATGAGAAGGCTTGAACACCCGACTAGAGTTGAATCATGTGGATTCAGTCCTACAATATCGTTATAAGAGCAGAACAGCGGCCCTCTCATCCTGAACATCGCCGCGGTTAATCACATAGTCCAAACAGTATCAATAAATAAATCAGTATTATTTGGATCTGAAGACACTTTTAGTCAATGCTGTAGCCAATGCAATCTTATGCACACTAGCCTGGTCGTCATATGCAACCACAAAACGAATATTATAATTATTTCAGGGGTTCTAGCCTGGGGCGTTTTCATGCCTAGGAGAGCCAACCTGCTTCCTAAGTGGTGAAAGAGTTTCTGCGAGAAATAAAATATGTTTAACCTATGCAATATAGTTTCCTCCAAAAAAACCTGCTTAATCCTCTCAAAGGACATTAAGCTGTATGAAAAATTATCGAGTACAAAACTTAGTTATGACGTTGTTTGTGTTTTATCTTTTTCATATAGCTATCAAGAATCCAGTAAGTGTGAGAACTGAAAATGATTAAGAACCACTGCCTTATCTGGAGCTATTGCAGCTCGCATCAAGAACCCTACCACATTTGTGCAGCATGGCTCCAGTACAATGAGTAGCATGGCTCTTACCGGTTGGTTATCGCGCTATTTGACGTTGTGATTCCACCGGGGAGTACAGTGCTCGAGGCGATGTCGCGAGGTTAGCAACACGGTCACATTGAACTCACCACCAATACACCACTCGGCCGTGCCACACTACTGCACTTGTGCACACTTGCGCACCATCACACACAGACACACATACACACACACGCACGCAGAGACTGGGGAGCGAGAGATATCGACCGCCCTCGGCAACGCATATTGCACCCCCGCCCTCTCTGGTCTCTGTCCCCCTCGGCAATCGTCGGTCACGTGCGCTCTGCGGTCTCCATGGCAACGGCTTTGAGCCAGTCAGTCCATGTGTGTAGCGGTGACAGCAACTGTTTGGTGTGGGTGGTGGTAGCTGCGTATGTTGTGGTGGGCCACATCTCGCCAGAGGGGAGGGGAACGGGGTGCGGCCTGCGAAGGACGCCCCGCAACTGCCACGTCAGCAGCACACGCGCATATGAGCTCACGTGCACACCCACACATGCACGTGCTTGTCTGTGTGTGTGTGTGTATGTGTGTGTGTGTGTGTATGACTGTGTGTATGTGAATGTTTATTCAATTGACTCGAACAAGTGGTCGCCATATGTTACACTGCTAATGTCCGTCAGATACCCGAATCCAGTGACTTTCAAACTCGATACCGACTTCACAACGTCGTTTTCCTCATATTTTCCTGGACAATCTATTATTGATTTCCTTCCAAATGGCTTGTGACAGTGTTTTTGGTTGATGTTTTACCAGGGGGTAGTCACAGTGTCTGCCTCGTAATATATGAGTCGTAAAATGTATACCTCCTTTGCATTGGTATCTTTCCTATCTGTATTTGTGTTAATGTATTCGCTTTCCATGCCACAATAGTCCACCGGAGTAGATGATTGTTGTATTATTTGGAGCGTATAACAGCGTATAACTACCGTAAAACATCTATTTGAGCGGCATGTTCTATTTTTCCAACCTTCCTCCGTAGTGCCGTTCTACTTTTCGTATAGCTGGTCAAAATTTTGAGAAGATACGGTAAATTTTATGGACGAAAAACTAATCATGTAACGTATGCATATTTGTTTAACGATAGAGATAAATGCAGAATGATTACTGGGGAATAATCACGAATTCACTAATGAAAACAAGTCAATCATTGTTATTACCAAAAGAGAAGAATTTATCAAAATGACGGCGGAGGCATTCAATTAGAGGTTCTATTTTTCAATTATTTCTTCAAGGTGCGGCATATTTCGTTGCGTTACAAAGCGGTTCCAACGTTGCTTTCTTCCGGCCACTGTGCATGCCTGGGATATGGTGATGTTTTCTCGCAGAACAATCTGAGCAATTTCAAGGCCAAAGTCAATAGAATATTACTGAAAGAGCTAAATTGGCTGTTGATTGTTATGTGGTGCGACATGTGCAACAGCGTCACGCGCCACTTGGAAGGAATCTGCCAGAAGCACATGCGCAGAATTTGCACTTGCAGCATTTTGTGTGCGGCATCATATGACACAACATGAATCAGCATGTGCGGTGAAGTGTGTCGTATCACAGGACACACACCGGACTGTTTATTGCGACACAGTGACTAGTGATGCAAAAAAACGTTTTTTTTGGTTGCGTTTTTTTTGCAAAAGAAACATGTTTTTTTAGGGTTTTTTTTGTTTTTCCTGGTTTTTTTAGAATTAGCCCCAATTGTTATCGGATGTGAGATTTTAGTACATAGAAATGAGTTCAATTGATGTTTTGTACATCTTTACGTGTCTTATTTCAAAGATAATTTGATAATAGTATAAAAAACAAGAATATTTATCAATAAATACCTCAGGAGACTGTTTGAAAGTGCATCCGGGTCCGATGGTTTAGGTTTTTTTCACTGAGAAAACCGATGTTTTTAAAGATGGTTAATGGTTTATGGTTAATGGTTTATATTAATGGTTTATATTAACCCATTAATGGTTTATTTATCCCATTATGTGGATATTTGAAATAATTTGTCAGCATAACAGAACAAATTCATTGAATAATCATGTTTTTTAAAAGAGACCATGTTTTTTATTAAAAAAAATGCAATGATGTTTTTCAAAGTGGTTTTAAATTTGTTTTATTAATGTAGGTCCAGAGAATGTTGGCAGCAGAACAAGACAAGCTAATTGGTTGGTCAAATGTTTTTTGACAAACGTTTATTTAACGTTTTTTTAATGAAACAATGTTTTCTAAAACAGTATCTATGTAAGATAGATTTGATTGATGTACGTTCAAATACCTTTTGTATAGCAAGTAGCCTTCTGGTACGTATAAGCGGCCGGTTAAACCACTAAATTTAAACTGTTCTTTTGAACCACGGTTTTTTCTCAAAATATATTTTTTTTAAAAACGGTTTTCGTAGATGTAGAGATTGCGAAAAAAATTGGCGGCAGGCCAAGGAAAGTTGAACCAAAACCAAAAGTTTGTAGTCTCATTAGGGACACTAAGTTTGTGTGCATATTCGTAGTATTTGTGTGAATATTTGCAGTGTTTGTACTCTTATATTTGCAAATAATTGATGTGCTGAATGAAATGATGAAACCTATTATAACCAACGTAGTTAATTTCTGTCAGGAAAAAGTTAATGTGTGAAAAATAAAAAAATTATGTAATAAAAAATAAAAAATTATGCCACCTGTTGTTTTTTAAAACAGTTTCAGATTTTAGCATAAAAAGCGGTTCTCAAACCCTGCTTTCTTACACAATGATAAACTCAATAATTGAATGCAAAACTGTACTGTACATAGAACTGCCGCACAGTACCGTGCAAACAATGATATTAGGGCTTTCAGACACATTATAACAATTATATTGTGCATATTTAATGATAATTCAATTTGATAGGGTCACTAATAGCATGAATAACCCATGTTTTGATAAAAAATAATTCATTTAACATCCCAAATATATCATTTCCATAATTTGAATTTTTCGCATGACTCTTCAAAAAAAAACAAACAGAACGTGTTTTTATTGGTCGCGGTTTTTTTGGCCAAAAAAACTTCTCTCTTTTTTAAAAACGTAGGTTTTTTTTAGGTCGCATCTCTACACAGGACTCCTGAACACGCGTCTTGTTCGCATATGTTCCGTGGCATGTACCTTGGTCACAATTTATTTACTAATGTATTCATATTTCATCATATTTTTATCTATTTATTTATAATTCATGTTAATTATTCTCTATTCGTATTAAGTTTCATTCATTGTAAGAGTTCGAAATTTTCTATTATAACTTGCGTTTTGTTAGTATATGAGGAAAAATGTCCAAATATGTTGTCAAAAGACCCAAAATCTGTTATACGAATTTAATATATGTGAAATTTGGACTCTCGTAGATAACTTGCATCTCAAGCGTGTATGCAACGAATCTGTAGCGTGTATGTATGTAACATTGGGAGCCACTCTTATGTAGGCGAAATTTTCGTAGTAAGAGACGAAAATTTTAGTTTGGTGGGGCCGTTTCGATAAGGTTGAGGTGCAGTGGCGGCGCCAGAATATATTCCGTGGGGGCTAAGCAAAAATATGCGGGGTTTTGGCCAAACATGAGGAGCTACACTCGAAATGTTCATGAACAGGACTTTTTGGATCTCAGGGGGATAGACATAATTTTGGGGATTTCATTTAATCCAATCCTGAATGAAATAGCACGTGTTTTAGATGAAGGAGCACGTTTTTCAGTGCTCACATCCTTCTCAAATCAGTAGTCAGTTCTCGCACCCCTCTGGATTATCGAATTTTCCAGAACTTCATCCCATCAACTCCATGAACATAGATTTAGGCCGTAGTCATCACGAGGAGTCACAGGTGCGTTGTTCGATCCTAACCTTTCTTTCTCGATTCATTTTTCTCATCTTACCCGCTCGTGCCGCTTTTTAGTCCGATAATTTTACCCTATTCGTTCGTCGATTGATGTCTCATCCGCTAGTCTTCTTGTTAACTCCTACATCATTTCGAAGTTCGACTATTGCAAAGCGCTCTTCTTCCATCTTACCTTGAAATCTATCCGCCAACTCCGAGAAGTGATCAACCTTGCTTGTCGGTTTGTACTGAGGCTTCCCCCGCGAACTCCCACTTCGGTGCATATCCGGCAGCTCGGTTGGTTACCTGCTCTTTCTCGTCTCCGATATAAGATATGTTGTCTGGTCTTCAAACTCATGTTGTCGGGCAGCACCACACTACTTCCACTCTCCCTCCTCTCCTTCTTATCTCCGTTCTCTATTGACTCTCAATAATCGTAATTTTGTCGCAATCCTGTGTCATTAGTCTGTCCTCCTGCTCTTAATCAATCTTCTTGGTCATCCAAATCCTTTTATTTCTCTGCACCTCGTATCTATAACTTGCTTTCATTGTGGTGTACACATCTATATAGTTTTGTGTTTTCTTGTAGTTCTATTTTTCATGATTCGATGTGAAGTGCATATTTTAATTAATTTGCGTTACCGTATTTGCGTTGATCAATTATGTGATTTGGCGTGATTCATGTTTCGACGCTTTGGGCTTAGTGACTAGCGTTTGTCCGGTGCTATATTTAGTTGCTAAATTTAGGCTATCTGAGAGTGCTGACATTTGCTCTCGCACTTAGCAACAGCGTTTACAAGCACAGAACGGAGTCGTATATAGTGATGCAAAAATAACGTTTTTTGTTGTTGTGTTTTTTTGTTGCAAAAAAACATTTTTTTTTCTTTCTTAGAATTAGCCCCAATTGTCATCGGATGTAGGATTTTAGTACATAGAAACGAGTTTAATTGACGTCTTGTACATCTTTACGTTTCTTATTTCGAAGATAATTTGATAATAGTATATAGAACAAAAATATTTATCAATAAATACCTCAGGAGACTGTTTGAAAGTGCATCCGGATCAGGTGGTTTAGGTTTTTTCATTGAGAAAGCCCATGTTTTTAAAGATGGTTTAAATTATGTGGATATTTGAAATAGTTTGTAAGCATAACAAAGCAAATTCATTTAGTAATCATGTGTTTTTTATGTAACAATGTATTTTTTATGTAACCATGTATTTTTTATGAAAAAATGCAATGATTTCTTTCAAATTGGTTTTAAATATCATTTATTAATCTACAGATTCAGAAAATGTTGACAGCAGATCAAGACAAGTTGATTGGTTGGTCAAGTGTTTTTTTGACAAACGTATATTTAACGTTTTTTAATGAAACAATGCTTTCTAAAACAATATCTATGTAAGATAGATTTGATTGAGGTACGTTCAAATACCTTTTGTATAGCAAGTAGCCTGCTGGTACGTATAAGCGGCTGGTTAAACCACTTGATTAAAACTTTTTTTTAATCCATGGTTTTTTTCAAAATATTTTTTTGAAAATGGTTTTCGTAGATGTAGAGATTTAGAAAAAAATTGGCGGCACATCAAGGAAAGTTGAACCAAATTAATTGGTTTTCTATTAGTAACCAGTTTATAGAACTGGTCTTATGGATGATGGTTTCTTTGATGTAGTTATTTGTGTTCAAATACCTTTTTATACATTAAATATATTTCCTCAGTCGTTTTTTTCCTACACGAAAATATTGCCCGTTTTTCTGGTCAGGATTGGCACTGATTAATGCGACCCGCTTTTATTCGTAGTCTCATTAGGGACACTAAGTTTGTGTGTATATTTGTAGTATTTTTGTAAATATTTGCAGTGTTTGTACTTTTATTTTTTTTAAATAATTGATCTGCTGAATGAAATGATGAAACTTATTATGATCAACGTAGTTCATTTCTGGTAGGAAAAAGGTAATATGTAAAAAAGAATAAAAAAGTATGCCACCTGTTTTTTTTTTAACAGTTTCTGATTCTAGCATAAAAAACGGTTCTCAAACCCTGCTTTCTTACACAATGATGATGATGATGATGATGCGAAGAGTGACATATGCAAAAAAGGCACACATCTCGCCCGTAGCAACAATCAGATCAGCCGTGTTACAGCGTTTTCAGGAGGTTGGCCCACCGGACACTGTCTTTGGCCTGAGTCGCCGCCTCTGCTGTCGTGATGCCTATCTCTGTGAGGTCGTCGTCCAGCACTTGACGCAGGGTTTGGCGACTGGCTCTGCCTCTGCGCAGGGGTTCTGTTGGTGCGTTGACAAAAACGATTGCCATCGGCGACTCGGGTCGGCGCAGTACATGCCCAAGCAACTGGAGTCGCCTCCGACGCAAAAAAAACACTGGCGGCCGACAACTTGCTGGTGGCGTACAGGGCTGCACTGGAGATAGTTTGTGGGTAGCGCACATTAATACAATACCTCAACAGTGCCCGCTGTCCGGCGTTGACTTCTGCCTCCAGAGTTTTCGTCAGCGACCAGCTTTCACCGCCGTACAACAGTACGGTCTGTACACACGCGCGAAAAAGCTTCACTTTGCAGGCCGTTGAAATGTCAGATCTCCACGCTGCACTTAACTTTCGAGCTGCAACCCACGCCAGCTGACGTCTGTGGTGGAATGCACTCTTGCTGTTGGGAACATCACTGCCCAGGTAGCGACACTCGGAGACTGTCGGCAGTGGCGCACCCGAGCTTGTGTGTACAACAGGGCTACCTGATACACTGCATCCAATCAGCGAGACCGTGCATTTTTTCTCGTTCAGAGTCAGGCCGACAGAAACAGCTGCGCGCTCGAAGCGGTGCATCTGGCGCTGAGCAGCGGCGGGAGTGTCGGCAAGAATTACAACATCGTCAGCGTATGCCAGCGTCGTGATCTTGACCATTGGGTGTCGTGATGAGAGGCGCCGACGCACTGTGAAACCGTCTTCCTCGGTCAGGCTGCTCCTGAGCACGTAATCAATGCATAACACAATTGAATACACATTGAATACACAATGATTAATTAAATAATAAAAATAAAAAGGTTCAATGCCTAAGTGACAGCTGCTACACGGGAAGAAGCCGAAGCTTATGAACACACAGGTGTGCCCCGTGAAGCTCGCTGCCACCGCTAAACCGACCCTCTCCACGGTCTCCACTCCACGACCCTCTATGGTGCCACAAGGATGAATGGACAAGCCACAAGACGTATTAGAGAGGGCCAGCTCCCCAGAATGCATGGCACAACTCATGACTGATATCTGTTACAATCATTTTCTGCTGGGTGGACAGGGGCTGTGGGTTTGTAGAATTCGCCCAATGAAATTCTGCTCCGCCGGGTTTCGAACCACGGACCTCCCGCTTGTGAGGCGGATGTGCTAACAACTACACCACATAGTCCACAAATTGAATTGAATTGAATGCAAAACTTCACTGTACATAGAATTGCCGCAATAGAAATTGAATTTTCTTTTTGTGGAGGTTTTTTTGGTAAAAAAACGCTTTTTAAAAAACCATCGTTTTTTTTGAGGTCGCATCTCTAGTCGTATACCGTATATTTGGTATGCGCGTCGGTTCGAGAATGTTCTAGAACCATGCGATTATACGTCATGTGTGTACGTATAAAAGGCACCTGTGTTTCGCATCGGGGCAGATACGCTGAACATTTCGGGTCTGGCAGAGCTACTCTCTGTGTCTCGGTAGTTTGGTGTATCCTTCCACACGGGTTTTGCACAACGCTAGAGTGAAGTGGGTATTCCTACTGTTCGCTCATTCATTGTTCGCCCGCTAAGGCTAATATCCCTAGCATTGCTTTAGATATTAACCCGTGGCCCTTTTCAGAGAGTGACTACACCTCTGTCTAGGATTGTCGCCCATTTCTGCTTTTTGTAGTTGCACGTTATTGTAACTGTGTGCACTGGGCTTACGCAACATTGTTGCTCGCTACGCGTATGTACACCGTGGCCCGTTTTACTTGTGTGTATAGCTGCGCGTATTAATTGATTGTATTACCTGTATACTGCACTTGTATGTTCTGTATTGTACATGATTTTATGATGTATTGTTATGTATTGTTATGTACTGTTAATGTATAGTAATATATATCTGAAACTACAGCATCTGTGTTGCTTTTGGCGAAGTTAGCCAGTAGCGCAACACCATCTTTCCTTCACCACAAGTCTTCATTCCGATCCTTTTCTGCTGATCTTCATAAATATCTGCTCACTCGTTCTCTTGATGATTGAATGTATGATTGGTCCTTGGTTACATGTGTGTTGTTCGTGCTGATCGTCCTGTGTTGTACCCTCGTTGTTCTTGCTGAATATTTGTCTTTTTAATCACTGTGAATTATCTGCTTTCGTTGCTGCGTCCCGTTTTTGCATGTCTTGCATTCGGCTTTGTCTGGTCAGGCTTCAACTGCTACTGGTAAACGTGTAATTCCAGTACAACCAGATTCATAATCGAGTCGTCGGCGACTAAAGCGGCTCCCCCACTGTTCTGCAGTGCGGAGGGAGGCTAGACACCCCGCAGGAATACAAACAAAACCTGTTTCAAGGGTGGATGAGCTAACGGCCATCTAGCAAGCTCCCATTTTGCAAACGTGTTTTCATGTTTATATTTGTGCCTACTCCCTGCTCGCTGTGATGTTCCTGTCAGTTGTGTTTTTTCGCGCCTGTGTATAAATATGTGCGCTAGATTAAATATATGTTGTTGTTGTTGACTGTCCAAAATCAGCCCACGTTGTGTAGTCCATTGACCTGCAGTGCATTCAAGAATGACGTGAAAGTACCACCCTCTAAGAAACTTCATCATAGTAATGATTCGAGGTTGTATAGTCAGTTCGCTGAAGTCGTGCGCATAACAATCAAATGTGACATGTACTTACACAATAAATATAATCGTTGTGATTCTTCTCCAAACAGAACAAGGAGAATGAGGAACTTTTGACAACCCTCCACGCGTCAGTATTGTCACAGAAACAGGTTTACATGAATGACCGTTATCCTGGTGAATAATTACACCACAGGTGCAGTTATGAACATTTCAAACATATTTTGGCGCTGCCAAGCAAACGCAAGCTGCAGGACATAATTCCATTTATTGGCAAAGATGAGGTGATAAGGGAACAGCTTATCAAAGTGAAGACTAGAACAGTGTTGGCATTACTTTGTATATTATCATGAGGTCGTTGCACAAAGGCTCTGACATCATGATTTCTGTGACACTCAATTAAAGCACACGGACACATACCAAGTTGAATGCTTAAAGTAGGCGGCCGCTGCTATTGAGAATACTGGTGGTGGTGCCATTAGATTCATCACAGACAACCTCGTGATCAGCTAGCACTATTGTAAGATACTCAATTTTGCAAATGATTGTATTGCCCTGTGACAGCCAAGCATCGCATTGACAAAGAGCGCGTTTAGTTTCAGGTTTTGTAAGGAGCGTTAGATGGCGCCCCATGTCAAACACTGGACCAAGTCAGTCACCCACGAGACGTCTTGGTTTGCGGGTGTCATATTGCAAGTGTTTGTGAATACCATTGTGTGTGTATGCAAAGTTCATCCAATACAGTGTAACCGTTCTGTCGACATTACAGGTTTTAACACCGATAATCGCCTGAGGTACATGTGAACGTTTGGGCGTATGGAAAATATTAGAAGATCAGCCTGGTCAAAAATACAGCTTAATTTTTACGAAGTCCGCCACCTCTCCTGCTGCCATAAAACACTGGATGCTAAGAGTCTATATGCAGTTTCATCGGGATTTACATTAGATTCCGATCATGTTTCGCCGTCTGGCAAATGTTCTTCTGAATGGACTTCATAATCTAGAGAAAGACCAGCAGAAAAATGAAGCTTTTCTCCTGACTTCTGCAAAGAAAACCCGGCTCGCTGATTAATCGCTGCAATGTGGACAGTGTTTGCTTCTGTATCTGCTTCTTTCTTTGTGTGAAATTGCGTTTGTATAATCATAAATGCTCAGGTATAACCAATTTTGGAAAAGGTATGCATTTACGTATGAAAAGCTAAATTATACCACGTTTGGTCGTTTTCAATCACTAATGTTCAACTATAATAAGTTTTTGAGGTAACAAATAATTGTGTATGTTACTTTTTTCTAGTTCATACTACCTTTAATAAGTCTGTAGTGCGCCACGTGGAATTACGCCGCGCACAACCTCGCCGAGTCTAGCTGCACGTCTATTCGTTTGTATGTCTGTATGTCGTGTTTGTCTTTGTCACTGCGTGTGTTGTTGGATCATGTGTGTGCTTGACCAATTGTATGCTTGTATGCTTGTGTGTGACCTGTTGTGTGACCTGTGTCAAATACAGTCGGTCCAAAGAACTCGTCCTGTTTGTGTGTAACGCACCGTGGCGAGCCAACCACCACAAGTCTATTGCGCGTATAATTGTCGTATTTACAACGATAATTGTGTATTTTAATGTTTGTCGAGTATAGAACGATGTGTTACAATGGAAGCAATCGCCTCCGCTCGCTAACTGGTTGTTACTTGTCGTTCTGGGGACGTTCCGTTGTAGTTCAATGCTCCACGTCCCCCACGATCACTTCATCAACATGAGTATTGCATGTAAACCTCTTGATTGGATAGATCACACGATTTATTGAATAGAAACGTGTTCAGTCTCGTCTTGAAAATATTCACATTTGGTGACATCTTGACAGTCGTCGGCAGCATGTTGAGAAGTTTCGGTGTACTCCTGTCAAATGCTCTTTTTCCTTGTTCTTTGCAATATCGCTTCTCACTTAGTCGGTGATATTGTTCACTAATTCGTAGAACTAAGTCTGTGTTCACTTGCAATTTTTCCGGCATATCTTATTTTATTTTATCTTAATTTATCGGCATGACATATACTGGTTTTCCGAATTTCAAAGCTTGATACACAAGCACGCATTGTTTAAACTTTATTCGAGCTGTCACCGGTAACCAGTGCAATTTGATCAGCACAGGCGTGATGTGATCTCTCAATTTTGTTCCATGGATTAGTCTTGCTGCTCTGTTCATGATCAACTGTAATTTTTTCATTACACAATTTGGAACACCATAATTCAGACAGTTGCAATAATCAATTTTAATGATGACATGGATATGAATCAACATTTCTGTTGTATCCTTATCTACAAGCCTTCTCAAAATATCTACAATACCTTCTCAAAAAAGCAATATTACGCAGGTGATACATAAAAAATCAATATTAGGCAGCCATTCTTGCCGTTTGATGTACTTGATTTTTTATAGTAAATTCACTATCAAGCAAAATTCATAGATCTCTTAAGGAGTTTTTCAGTGCCATATTGCTATTATTCACTCTGAATGTCCTAGTTTCATTTTTTTCTAAATCCAGTTGTCTACCGATGAACAAACATTCTGTTTTTCCTTCATTCAATTTCAGCTGGCGCAGGAGCATCCACTCCCTAATTCTCAACATAACTACCGATAACTTGTGGCGAAGGTACATGGCACGGAACGTTGCTAACACACAGAACGAGTGTTCTGGACCGATGTGACGGTAAAAACGGGGACATGGATAAAACGGGGACATCGACGCATTTGATACAAACTCTGACGCACTTGAAGGGATTTGAAGGAATTTCACTGAATTGTGTATGGATTTTGAAGGAATTTTAAGGTTTTTCACCCAACCTGGTGCATGTCTACTCTATGGCGCGGTGGCAGTAAAGTAACAAGTTGCTTGGTGAAAATGGGGACATCGACAAGTTTCTATTGTTATTTGTTGAAGTTATAGGGTTTGTTTTTGCTGCATGCTGGTTTTCATTATTGGAGCATGTTTGCTATTGGGAATATTTATCCGTTCATGTTCCATGCTGGCATAAACTTTTATCGTTTATGTAAACGTAAACAGTTGATTGGACTTGACTAGTGAAGTTATGTTTTTCTTGTTTGCTCTTATTTGTCTTTTTCCTCATTTTTTCTTCGTATGTCATTGAAGAAGTATATACGTTATGAGCATATACGTATATACGTATATACGTAAGTATATACGTATATGAGCATATACGGTTTTTGTCGTCAGACATCTCAATTTCTGTTTAAGTTTCGTTGGCTCCCCATTATTCATCGTATACATTTTCTCCTTTGCTGTATTATTTTTAGACCTATTCACGACCCTAGTCAACCCCCTTATCTTTCTGGTATTCTCACTGTATCTACTGCTCCTCGTCCTCTTATCTGCCCGCGAGCCTTGAACGACTCATCTTGGTCTTGTAAGTATTTTTCTTCCTTTGCTCACCGACTGGACAACTCGCTTCTCGTACTGTTCTATCAGCCACTTCCTATTCCTCATTACGTTCGGCACTGTTTAGATTCGTTGTTGCGGCGTCAGCAACCACTAAGCACGTTATATCATTTGAATGTGTACATGCAGTGTGCTTGTTGTGTGCGTGTGTGGTTGTGCGTGCTTGTTAGTGTGTTATAGCCAGTATCGTGTTGGACTAGTGTGTGAATACATCCTGTAACTTGTGTTGTAACTGTGGAAGCGTTTCCCTCAACGTCATGTTTCCTTTTGTCAGTTACTCTTGTGCTCGTTCATGTTTTGTGTTTCTCTGTGAATAGTTTGGCTTGTTTGTTTGTTTGGCTTTAGTCAATAGTTTTGGCTTATCTTGCTGTTTTATGCGCGTGTGTTTTTGATATGTGCTGTACCAAATAAATGTTAATGTTTGTATTTTGGTCATTGTATGACGGTTTTTGTGGTTTACCTGTGTTCCAAAACAATTTAGTTTATAAGGGAAGTTTCGTTAGCAGTTTCCCACAGGTATTTCTAGCGTTGTTGTTCTCGACGACGCTTCGGTCGATGTCGACCATTCCAGTTTCAAATTGATATGTATCAGTAAAGATGACCGTGAAAATAGTTGCAAACGTTGATCTGATTGTCACAACACCAATATGTTGAGATGTTGATCTTGGTCTTCGTCGTTAGGCTGATCGTGAAGTCTTCTGAGTTCCTCTTGTTGTTGTGTTCCGAGATAACAAGTAATAGTCACCCAGTGGAAGTTTAATTGTGTATTCACAGTAACCAGTCAGCTCTACTACCTTAAAGCTACTCCTAAAACTTAATCTCTAGTCTCTCCAGTATCTCTAGTCTCTTGTCTTCATAGTCTCCCCAGTATTCATGATCCACTCTCTGTGTCTAGTATCTAGTCCCAGTCTCCGGTATCCCGCCCTATTTTCAGCACAACACGGGTATATATACCCACGACCACAGGTCGTCGGCTCAATGCGTCACAAGTAATGCGAGTTGGCCAAACAGCACGGCTACACAACCAGGACACACGCTATTTCTAAACATGTTCTGACTGCACACACGCGTGTTACCATGATCTGTTCAGCCAAGTCAGAAACACAAAAAGGTCATAAATTAACTGTCAAGTTACTTCACACATTGCCAATCATATCAGGCGCAATGTACTACTGACGCCACCCAACCACAAATGAGCCTTACGACAGCTGCACAAGCAGGCCGCGAAAAGAACGCGAAAGTAAACTGAGAGAGCGAAAAACTGAGTAAACTGACTGGAAATAAAACTGGTCTGATTATAACTGTTATACTGATATCCAAGTAACATTTTGATTCTTTTGTCGTATTTTCAGTTTCGGTTAGTTACCTACTTTTCATTTGTTATATTGTCAGTCCTACATTTGTGGATCGTGTGCGGTGCATCACATGCTTGATGCGCTCTGTTATGTCTATAATGAAGACACGTCTGTGAAGAAGACATTGCTTATTATCGAAGCGTTTCCTGAATGTTGGCTGTTTCCTGACAACTCATGACTTATTTCCAGCTCGCCTGAAACTCATAGTTTCACCATGTCTTACTGAATCATACTTTGTTCAGCCACTGGGATAGCTGGGTGGAATGCAAGTGTCCATGTCCACATGTCCCCCTTCACACACGCACACATACACAAGCGCTGGCACACGCAGCTGGTCATTGGTCCGTTGGCTGTTGGAGCTCTCAGCCTATCCGTTGATCTGCGAATGATACGCGTATTTTACAGCGTGCTTCATCTGGAAGTATCACCTATTTGAATGATATTCGAAGAAAAACAAAATGAGGAAAAATACGAGCAAACAAGAAGAACATCACTTCACTAGTTAAGTTCTGTTAAACATCACTTCACTAGTTCAGTTCTGTCAAAGGCGTGGTCATAATGGAGGCAATGTATTATCTGTACTCAGCAACAGCAAGCAGCGCAACAACTCACTCAAAATTCGCGACTGCGCACGCACACACTCCACTTCAGGATGGACACACAAGCATATATACAAATAAGACATAGTCATACGCAAGCGGGCGTACCAATGTAGTCACACACAATGCAAGCGAATTCTACACCCAAGGTCGGTTAGCGAATGCACAAGCCTGTGAAGACACGTTCAGTTCAGTTCAGTTCAGTGTATTTGTTATAGCGCCTGTCATACACGGGCGCGCAGCAGCTAAACAGTATGTACAAGCGGACAAAGCTAAACAGTTATTACAGAAACAATAAAAAGAACACATGAATGAATAAATATAACACAATTCAAATAACACAAGCAACACATTTACACAATGAGAAGAACACATTGAAGAGTGATTGAAGAACACAATAACAGAGTACAATGAACATAATTAGACTAAAACATAGATAAACTGTAATTATGAGTTGATGTTTGGCGTATCACGAACATATTTATCACGTGATGTTAATGTTTGTATATTTATTGTTGGTTTTGCAGTGAGAGCGGAGATTTGAATTTAACGGAATTGCGTGGATGAGAGTTATTGAGATAGGAAGTGAATTAGTGTTGATGTGTAATTATGTGTTGATGTTCGGGTGTATAATTTCTTTGTCGTTTCATTAGTGTTTTAAATACAAGCTTTTACATAAACACAAACATACATGCATTCCCGCCCACACACATATCAGAGAGAGGCAAAAGGAGTCAAGGAATAAGTCACGGGATCAAAGGAAATTTCGACAAGATGTTTACGTAGAGAAGAGGTAAAAGATCGATACGTGAGCGAGGAGGTGATATGAGAAGGGAGCGAGTTATATAATCGAGGACCGTAGAACGAGAACGATTTAGAAGACCAGGCAGATTCATTGAGGGCGCGAGGACAGCATAGAGGAGCAGAATGACGGGAAGTGGGATTAGAAGAGGGATAGAGCAGATCAGAAAGATATAAAGGTTGATTAGGAGCATTTAAGAGTTTGAATATTATGCAGCAGATTTTGAAGTGAATGCGCGATTTAATAGGAAGCCAACGGAATTGAAACAGAAAAGGAGAAGTATGGCGACAGAAGATAGGACGCAAAACAAAACGACAGGACTGATTCATTACGCGCTGAAGAATTTTTAAAGAATAATTAGGACAGCTGAAGTGGAGTGAGTTGCAGTAGTCGAGTCTGGAGAAGATAAGAGAATGAATAAGCTTGATTGCAGAGGGCTGATCGAGACAGGGACGGATGGGATAAAGCGAGCGAAGAATCAAGCGACAAGTGCGAGCTGTAGAAAGGATATTGGTTGAGAAGGAAAGGGAAGAGTCAAAAATAACACCGAGATTTTTAACAGTCACTGAAAGAGACAAGGGGAGGAAAGGAGGAGCAATACGAGGAGGATGAAGAGCGATAAATTCAGATTTAGAAGTGTTCAAGAGGAGGCGACGTGAGGAGGTCCAGGTGGAGATAGCAGAAAGTACGTCAGACAAGGTATTAGGATGCGAGAGAGAGCAAGGGAGATAGAATTGGATATCGTCTGCATAAATATGGAAAGGAATGGAGTAGCGCCTAAGGATGGGACAAAGAGAGGACATGTAGACATTGAAAAGGAGAGGACCAAGAATAGAGCCTTGAGGAACACCGGACTTAAGAGGGAGCACAGTGGAAACGGAGGAATTGAACTTAACAGAAAAAGTGCGACCATGCAAGTAAGAACGAAGTAGTGAGAGAGCGGAATGCGAGACACCGAGATGGAGGAGGTCAGCGATGAGAATAGAATGATCAACCAAGTCAAAGGCAGAGCTCATATGAAGTAGAACTAGAAGAACAGAATGACGATAAGAGAAGGAGGAAAGAATACCTTGGGAGACAGAAATGAGAACGGATTCAGTAGAATGACCAGGGCGGAAACCGGATTGGTGAGAGTCAAGAGCATTGCAGACATAAGGGGATAACTGAGAGAAAATTGCAGATTCGAGGAGTTTGGAGGACGTTTACATCAACAAGTTCAATCCACTATTTACACGTTTATATAAACGATAAAAGTCGATTTCAGATTTGAACATTAAACGAAAAATACTCCCAGTAGCTAATATAAACTCAACACTAGCCCGCACCAAAAAACAAACTCTATAACTTCAACAAATAACAATAGAAACTTGTCGATGTCCCCATTTTCACCAAGCAACTTGTTACTTTACTGCCACCGCGCCATAGAGTAGACATGCACCAGGTTGGGTGAAAAACCCTAAAATTCCTTCAAAATCCATACACAATTCAGTGAAATTCCTTCAAATCCCTTCAAGTGCGTCAGAGTTTGTATCAAATGCGTCGATGTCCCCGTTTTATCCATGTCCCCGTTTTTACCGTCACACCGACTGTGTATTGCACATTAGGGGTGGGCGAGAATCGACTTAAAAATCGATTCTGGCGATTCTAGTGGCCGGGCTGCAGAATCGAGTCTGATTCGTCAAGATCGATTCTGACATTTTCTTGGTTGACTTTATTTGAAGATTCACTCTTACAAAACACTAAAATCGAAGAATGCATATGAATAAAACTTCGTTTAGTATTAAATTAATTTAATTTTACCGGGATATACTGTATTAACACTGCGACTGGCCAGAGTTTGACCGCTGCACCACTAGATGGCAATAGCAGTCATCAACGCATATACATGGATATATATGTGTGATTGTGTGCGAGTGTCTGTGTGTATGTGTGTGCGTGTGTGGGATGACTCGATTGAACAGTGTCAGTAGATCCGCCCACGCTGTATGTATTGAACTTTGTATTATGGATGCGCCATGATTTTAGGCTGATAACCGTTAATAACAACCGTGTTGGTATATTCCAGCATATGAATACACGGATGGAAATTTTATATATATAGCGGCTGTACCTACACCAGAGGTTTTATAGTCAACACATAGTTATTGGGGGTACTGCTCTCGGTGTTATTGGGGTACTCCATTTCGGTATGCTAAAATTAGTATTATTATTAATTACTGGCAAATCCAGTAGCATGGGATGAGTGCAAGCACTATTACCACCCTGCGGTGACTCCCATGTACCGGAAGCGCCCAAAAGATCTGGAAAGATCTGGATAAGATCACTCCATTGTTTCATTTCACCTAAACTCCTCCACTATCCACAAACTATCCACAGCAAGTAAATGTATTATTCAATAAATATCAAACAATAAATATGAATAGGTAGGAATAAATATTAATATATAAGTCAATATATAACAAGCAACAGCTACCAACAGATAAATAAAAACATGATTTGATCCATAACAGCAACCAAGAATAAAAACAAAAACCGAATAGAAAACTCAATAAAAAAAATCAATTTGAAACAATGAACAGTAAATAAAATTTTCAATAAGATATATCGTCCATCCGCTCAGATTCGAATCACAGAATCGACTCTGGCCATATGTAATCCGCCCAGGTTCGACTCACAGAATCGACTCTGGCCAGACTCGACTCCGCCCAGATTCGAATCTCAGAATCGACTCTGGCCAGATTCGAATCCGCCCAGGTTCGATTCACAGAATCGACTCTGGCCAGATTCGACTCCGCTCAGATTCGATTCACAGAATCGACTCTGGCCAGACTCGAATCCGCCCAGGTTCGATTCGCTCAAAATTGACTCTGGCCAGACTCGACTTCGCTCATTATTCAAGTTGTTATATTACAGGTTTAAAATGTTACTATCTGGTATTAGAATGTTGCTATTGGTGTATGAGGGTAATTTTCCAGTTTTGTCACTATACACGTAATTATACACATTATTTGACATATACTTTTACAACTATGTTTGACTTCAATCAAAGTCATAACAACCTTAATTTCCTCTTACGACAAGAAAGTGAAAGTGAAGCATGTGAAACATAATTCAACAGCGAATGTTCAAAATGAATTAACAATATACAAATAAATACATGTTTCAGTGTAGTGATTCAGTTATTAATATTTATATGTATTGTTGGTTGCTGTTTCTATTGAGTCATGCTTAATTGTGTGTATTTAGTTTGCGCACTTGACTAAGACCGATTTTTCAGTTATTGTTTGTTGTACCGCATCTGCACTCGTTGATTTGGCTCGTTACGAAGCTATACAACTGAACAACGTGTAAGTGAACAACGTGTAAGTGAACAACGTTTAAGTGAACAACGTGTAAGTGAACAACGTGAATGCTATGGACCGACTGTATTCACACACACAGACACAACAGGACGGGACGAACCAGACACGCGTACAAATGAGTTCACGCACACATGGTCCAACAACAAACACAATGACGCGGACAAACATGACACACAGACACAAACAAATCGACGTACACACCGCTGGTAGGGTCATGAGGTGGCGTAAGACTAAATTTGTGTCGCACCAAAAATGATCGAATCCAGTTGAGAAATTGCAATATGAAAACGGAGGCAATCATGGATATGACAAATCAGCCAATTCGGTCGCAGTTTTCTTCACTGCGAGCGCAATTTGTCATATTTGTGACTCAGCGGAGATTCTTGAGAACGGCTTATGCAGCGAAACGATTGAAAACAATTGAAAGATTGATTCAATTGCTAATAGAAAGATTCATTGCTGTTCCACGTGCGCCTACAGAAACAAACCACACTGAAACAACAAAGTTTGTTGAGCAAACTAACTCCGTGCGATGCTCGAGGACAAAGCAAGGACACATGCGCACACGCATACACACATTACGACATACCTCAGCCAATCAGAGGCGAGCTGATACACCAGACACTCCATCTACCGACACATCGCGCACTTCATGATTTACAACACACGTGCAACCAACGCCACCTAGACTACTAGGTGGCGTTGATTCTACGCACCACATTGTTAACAGTAGCGGATACAGGGCGCAATGTTGTGAGAAGCTGAATCATTTTAGGGGGGAGCTAAACCTTGGGGGCTGTCATTCATGTACATGTATCACTATGCAACGCATTTGCAATAATGCCTATATCAACAAATTCTACACAAACAATATTTTGACCTCTTAATGAGCTTGATGAGCTTCATCCCCCTGAACTCCTGGATCCGCCAGTGACTGTCCATTTTGCACGCTCAAAACACACACACAAAACACACCGAAATCCACAGCACGCACGCTCAATAAAATCGTTCAACCATCGTTTGTTTCAATGCGATTTTAGCACGCGACCAGAAATTTAATTAGGTTTTCGATAGCTATTTAGTGTTTCCTATCATTTGCTCGAGCCCAAACACACCTAATTGGAGCAACTGTATTTCGCTTTGTATGCTTATAACCATTGTGCGAGATGTTGGGAGATTCCCCTGGTTACACATCAGACTCGATTCTAGACTCGATTCTGACGATTCTGCTGTCGGTTAAAATCGATTCTGACGATTCTCAGAAATCCGATTCTTGCCCAGCCCTATTGCACATATGACATACGACACTGGCACACGCATGCACCAGTTGCACCGAGCTTGCAGATGCAGATGACGAGTGCTTCCTCCAATGACATGCACAATGTCGCCAGGGCAGAGGATACTGCGCGTGGTGTGTGACGCTGTTGCACGTGGCGCACCACAAACTTCTCTTCTGTTTCTTTTATATCCAATGCTAATGCAATGTTTATTCAATGCTATGAAAAAATTGCGTATCATCTGCAAAAAACCTTACACCGTGATCTTCCAATACATTGACTCAGACATCGGGCCGTGCACGTCCTGTATTTAGTAGTCCTTGGTAAAACATTTACTTTCTATAAATTTCACAGGAATCCTCGCAACCCTTAAGAATCAGGTTGTCACCAGCTAGGTGTGCGAGCACCCCTTGCAAATCTCTGTTGGTTGTAACAACCGATTTGTATAGGCTGGATCTAACAACCGAAACAAATCGAGAGCTCAAGTGTTGGATTCAAGCTCTTCACTTCGCATTTCGATGCTGAGGTCGTTTATGCACGCGTGTGTCGCAAAAAAAACAAAAGCATCTTTGTGTGTATGTGTAATGCTGTTTGCGTTGAAAGCTCAAGCGGTACAGCAAAAGTAACAACGTATGTCTCTCAAGTAATTAAACCGGTAAGTTAAACCTTACGCCACTCACACACACACACACACACACACACACACACATACACACAGACAAAGAATGAAAGAGAAGCACACACACACACTCACTCACATACACGGACGCATATGATGAAGGCATATTCCGTTTAACAAATTGAAATAAACGTCAATCGACTTCAACCGAACTTATCAGCGATCACCAAACACAAACATAACGCATAGTCGTACCCAAAAACGCACACACAGGCACGCAGACACAATCCGTCCAGCGGTATAAAATTATCATCTACGACGCAATAGATAAAATTTAAGGTAAAAACAAGCCAATTCAGTTGGCTGAAAAGACAATATTGGCTAGAAATATTGGCGATAGACCATGATCTGAGATGGACGTGATAACATTGATGGCGTCAGTTGGGTTGATAGTTTGCACGCTGAATACGTCCACAACGATCACACCGCCTGCCGGGCTGAAGGCTAGAGACGCCGTATCAAAACACTGACGTACACGTGCTCGTAACGACAATTCAGCAAGCGACAAATCCGCTGCGGCGCTCTAAAATAACGATATTGAATACGCTTCACAATCGAGAAACATAGTTTTAATATCTGGTATAGTTTGAATTTGCAAAAAGTAGCACAGTACAGTTCAGTGCAAAACGACGACTTATCTGTCATCTACACAAGATATTCTCAATAGCCCCACAAACTACGCACTCCGTCAACACTCCCAATATGTCGGCTACGTATCCATGGCAGGTGACGCATTGTACATATACCGACCGCTGCCACCACCGCTAACACCACCGCTAACACCACCACTGACACCACCACCTCTATACACGTGAGTGGCGGGCAACTGAGGCAGTTTGTGGCGGGTGACACCAGGCGGCGACACTGTCATTACGCCTGGTGGAGCGTATTCGTCATACTCGTCGATGGGCGATTCAATGTCGGGTACACGCGACCGTCCCTGGTACATGACTGACAACACATGCACACATAAACACATACACGCCCATGACACATTCCAATCGTTCAACAGGCCATACAAAGGCTAGACAAGACAATCTAGACAAGACAGGCTAGACAATCTCCTATCTAGACTAGAGCGGTGAGCGGTGCTCTATATATAGAGCGGTGGTTCTGGACTTTTTTTAGAGCGACCCAAAATTTGCACAAATCAAGCATCGCGACCGAAGCCTACATATACATACGAACTGTCCTTATATGCAATAATTATGTGTTTAACCATAATTAAATTAAATCATGATCTGCTTAGAACCCTAACATTATCATGCACTAACATTAAAAGCAATATAACACACTATCATCATGAATTTGAATAATTTAAATATATAATTAGAACATGCCTAATGACAGGATAATTACTTTCCACAAATCCTTAGCGACCCAATAAAATCTAATGACTACCTGTGAATATTATTTATGTTCATATTAATTTTACGATTCACAATTTGTCACTCATCTTGCCCACCATTGGATCATGATTCAACTTAACCCAATCACCGCTGACCCACCTTGTCCGGCCGGTGACTCGGGTGCGGACGGCAGCAGTGAGGACTGCGGTAGTCTCGGAGGAGGCGGCGTCAGCTGCGGAGACAGGGTAGGACGTTGCTGTACGCCGCCCGGAGACGGTTGCCGGGCCGGCGGATGTGTGGCGCGCCAGTACGCGTCCATGAACTCGCCGAGGTGCTCGCACGCCTCCTCCAGCTGATTCTCGTCGAGCACAATGTCAAACATCTCTGGCACACACTGCTCGAGCTTCTCGGCGGCCGCCATCTGCACGGTGAGGTTCTTGGACTGCGACTTGCCGCGAGACTTGATCAGCCGCTGCAGCACCTGACACCCAGCACGCGCACACACATAAACACGCAAACAAAGATGAAACGATTATTCTATCATATAGACGAGGTCATGATGAGGAAGATCGCAATGACAATGATTAGGCCCATAGTGGAATATGGGTCATACGTTGCAGAAATGGAAAATTTGCAAAGACCTGACAATAAAAATGACTAATGGTCTGAAGATTGTCCATATGAGGAGAGATGGATAACTAGAAGGCAATCAAAAGAAAGCAAATGAAATAGATGAATATATATCTGACGGAAAGGAGATTGAAAACTGTGCTTAAAGGAATGTATTTGGCGTGGGGACAAAAATAGTCCATCTAAAAAAATTGTATTATTCCTCAACTTCTCTCGCATACCAGGGGCGAATCCGGAGTGCAATTTTTTTAGGGGGCTGCATTATGTATGAGTGACTAGATAGTATGTGAAGGTCATGATTTGGGGCATTTTTCAATTATATATAAACACATTTAGCACTGTGAGATCAAGCGTTCGAAATGTTTTGCGATTAGTCATGTACATGCATAATTTTGCAACGTCTTTGCGATAATGCTTATATTAAAATTATACAGAAATATATTTGTTCTTGACCTCTTTTAGTAAGCCTCTTCGCTTTGATGTTGATGTTGTAGTTGATGGAAACATTTTGGGGAGAGCTTCAGCCCCCTAAACTCCCCTGTGGATCCGCCACTGTCGCATATTGCCGCCTGGGCGTCTGTATGTTTTGCCTCGCCTTCACCATGGGGAAGAACCAAATATCACTTAGCTGATAATATATTTGAGGATGTACGATAAGGCAAATGCGGAAATATAGTTGTTTTGGCTGCCAATATCCAACGACCACATTGTTTATTATTATTGATTTCAGGCAAATCCAGTAGCATGGTAAGAGTACAAGCACTATTACCACCCTAAAATGGCCCGATGTATCGGAAGCGCCCAAAACAATCATTATTAGCCGATTATAAACAACCACAATGATTATTAGCCGCTCACAATCCACCGTTCATACAACGTACAACCAGCACAAACACAACCTCTTCACACTGCCGAGGGCTCACAATGCCTGTTGCTGAAAACTTTTCCACATTCCAATGCACCACAAATACAAACATATGACCATACACACACATACAAAACGGTCAATTACGAGTCAATTACGGTCAATTCTCGTACAACTGCCAAACGCTCAGATGGGAATCCATATATGCATACACATTATACCTGTTCAAAAAATAACTGCTTTCGATTGTTATACTCCCCTGCACGGTTTCCCATGCTTTTCCATCTGAAAAGCCGAAAATCACAGCCATTTTTCTCTAAAATGTATCTATACCCTGCCGCATTGGACTTGAAGTGTTCGCGGCCGAAACAGCAGGAAGTACTCAATTTTGCCTTGCACCGCGCAGTTGTTTCAGATATAACTTGTGTTGCAGTTGCAATTGGAGGACAGATTGTGTATCAAATTTAAGCATTTGTTCCTGCAAAAATAATTAGAGTATTTGTACTCAGCAAAAATCTTATCCTATTAAGCAAAAGAGAAAATGTTAATGAAAATTCACGATTTCTCAGAAGATACATGCATTTTGACATATATTATTTGTTTTTTAAATATGATTTTTTATTATAATTCTAGTTAAGACCATTGTGATCTTGCCTAAACAGCAGCATGCCTTTTCCCTCATCCATTTACGGCGTCTGGAGCAAATAAAACGTCTGATCGGCCCAAATAATATACCGAAAGTAAGTCCTTTAGGTGAAAAAGTATCTATATTAACTTTTGGCAGCCCTAGTTGTGATTTTATTACGATCAAACAACCCAATAACACAACTGAATATATTTATATAAGCGGTAATGAACTTGGTCAAATAAACTAACCGCAAAACCACCAGAATATCTCAGCAATATCTCAATAACATCGCATTAATCTCCAACGACCACATACCCAAACACGCCTCCACAGTGAATGTCCCTCTCGCGTCATTATCGCTTCCCCGCTACTGATGATGCCAGACCGGCACAATACACCTCCCCTTCAGTCTATCGCTTGATGGGGCAGAAGTAATTCTTCAGATAGCACGATAGAGGACGTCTTCGATCACGTTGGCTCCGCCTCGGAAGTTCGACCTGTTCACGATTCTGAGGATCAATGTGATCCACAGTGACCGGGGTGTTGTCGATGTCGCTACGCTCTGGGTTGACAATTGTCGATCTCATCTCCAACAAAAGATAGCGCCGGTTTCCGATAGCTATGCGTCCGCTGGGCATTTGTAAGGCGCAATTGCGATGATCACGTACACCGACCACAGTGCCCTTACGCTGCCACTGCTTTGTATTCTGATCCTGTATGTACACGTCCTGGCCCACCTTCAGTCGAGGAAGAGGTTTCGACGTCCTGTTGTACGCTTCCTGTGCCTTCTTCTGCTCCACCTCCCTCACTGTGTCACAGACGTCTGCACACCGCTGCCATTAGTGTGAGAAGGCTGTATGATGAGTCGGTACCTGGGAACGAATGAGGTGTCCAAACAAGACTTGTGCTGGAGATCGTCCATCCCGTCCTAGAGTATTCCGCATCTCCACGAGACCCTCGGTGTCTAAGTTTCCATTCAGCGTTGTTTTTTCACCAGAAGCTTCATCTTCTTCACAGTAGCCTCCGCGTGACCATTTCCTTGTGGATACTCTGGACTGTTCATGTGATGATCCACGTGCCAGCGTTTGAAAAACTCAGCTGTTCGCCGCGACGTGTACTGTGGTCCTCCATCGCTGCGAAGTCGATTCAGGGCTCCAAACATCGCGATTAATCGCCGCATCGTTTTGATGAGATGACGTGATGTGGAGTCGCCTCTCGGACAGTCGACGACCACCGGCCAGTTCGACAATCGATCAACATACACGAGGTACGTTCGACCGGCGTAGGTGAAGTAGTCCGAAGATACTCTCGAACACACGAGTAGGCACATCATCGCACAACTATTCCTCCTTCTGAATGCTTCTACGGTGCGTTACGCAATGCTGACATGAAGACACGATCAACTTTATTTCTTTGTTGATTGTTGGCCAATATACCGCTTGTCGTGCGCGTTGCATTGTCCTCACGATTCCTCGATGACTGGCGTGTAACGAATTGAGTACTTGGCGCCGCAGAGCACGCGGCACGACTAATCGACATCCATAGAGTATAACATCTCCATCCAGACGTAAATCGTTACGTACGTTCCAGTACGGACGTATCAGTTCCTTTGTCTGATACTTTTCTGCTGGGAAACCACGTCTCACTGTGTTGAACAAAGTCCGGTATTCATGATCGGATTTACCGGCTTCGATGATGCGATTCAGAAGAAGATCACCTGATTATGTTTGAGATTCCGCTTGCTCGTCCAACAGGCGTGATATCGTGATGGAATGCTCAAATTTTCCGCCGGTTTCTTCGCAAACTGCCGTATAAATGTTTTCCTCACTGGAAATCGGCAGTGGCGAGCGGGATAGGCAATCCGAAATTACGTGTTCCTTGCCTGCTTTCCAAACGGCTTCAAACCTTAAGTGTGATAGCTTGGATAGCATACGCTGCAAGCGTGGGTTGCTTATTTCCGCGATACTTTTTGTGTTCAGGATGGGCGAGAGTGGTTTGTGGTCTGTCATGATGACGAATTTCTTGGCGCCAGCAAGATAATTGTTTGCCCTGTGGCAGGCCCATACGACTGCCAACATTTCCTGTTCCACGGCAGCGTACCTGGTTTCAGTTTCCGTAAGGGCGCGCGGACCAAACTGAACCAGTCTCCAGCGCTGCTGTTCGTCCATTTGACGAACTACACAACCGAGACCGTGCAAACGAGCAGCATCAGTCTCAACCACCGTCTGTCTCGAGGGCTCGTAGAAATCCAATACAGGAGGTGACGTCAGAGCTCTTTTTGTTGCCTCAAACACCGGTGTGTGTATGGCCTCGTCCCAACGCCATTCAACATCCTTTCGCAGCAAGTGCCTCAATGGTGCTGTGGTGCTGGCTATCTCAGTTGAAAATTGATATAACTGGTTAGCCAAACCAAAAAAACGATCTCACCTCACTGACGTTCGATGGACGGGGAAACTTGTAAATTGTCTCCCGTTTCTTATCATCCACACGATATCCATCTCTGTCGATCAAGAAACCACAATAATGTACGCGAGATTCAGCGAATGTGAATTTCTGCTTGTTCAATGTGATGCCATGTTCTCGACATCGCTGGAGAACGTTCCACACATTTTTCAAGTGTTTGTCGTATGTAGTGCCGTATACGAGAATATCATCGACAATTCTATTCATGTTGACCAGGCCGGCCAGAGCCATATCACAACGCTGATTATACACGTCACCGCTGGACATGAGACCCATTGGGGCACGTTTCAACCGGTAACGACCCCACGGCGTCATGAAATACGTCAAATCATGATAATATTAATGTATGCCGATCTGAAAATACCCATGTTCCGCGTCCAATGTCGACAAGTAACGACATCCGGGTGTGATGCTAGCCACTGCATCAAGCGGGACCCTGACAGGATATGCAAGCCGAAGCACGTACCGGTTCAATTTTGTTAAGTCGATGGTCAGACGACATCCGACAATTTTTCCATCACTGCTGCGTTTCGTTACTGGTACTACAGGGTGGCACCATTCGGTGGGATGGGTGATAAGTTCGATGACATCCTGTTTAATTAGTTCGTCCAGGTGACGCTTGATGTGCTCGCGGTACCCGACTGAAATGTTCCGCGGTGCGTAAACGCTCGTTGCGCGTGCATTTTCGGCTAACGAAATGCGCATGGGAGGCCCCTTCATGCACCTCAACGGACCATCTTCTTTGAACACACCAGGAAAAGCGAGCCGCATTGAATTCGCATGCCGGCGCCGCTCCATGGTCGTTGGCTCTCGTGCAGGCGGCCATATTGGTATCGAGCCTATAATCTCTCGTTTTTCAAACACAGTGTCGGACATTTCTCTGCGCTGGTTAGATAAATAAGAGGTTAAATGCCTAAGTGGCAGCTGCTACACGGGAAGAAGCCGAAGCTTATGAATACACAGGCGTGCCCCGTGCAGCTCGCTGCCACCACAGAATGGCGAATGACGAATGGGACAAAGCCACAAGACGTATTAGAGAGGGCCACTTCCCCAGAATGCATGGCAGAACTCATGACTGATATCTGGTACCATATATTTTCTGCTGGGTGGACAGGGGCTGTGGCATTGTAGAATTCGCCCAATGAAATTTTGCTCCGCCGGGTTCCGTACCACGGACCTCCCGCTTGTGAGGCGGGTGTGCTAACAACTGTACCACGGACACTACAATGCCATGGTTGTCGTCGTTCGATGGTGGTTCGGGCGGAAATCCCTCGTTATTGTTGCGTGACAACGCTGCGGCAGATGCTGTATAATTACCGTCTTTTGAGTCTGACACCGACTGCATCTTCCCAGCCCTGACGCAGGTAGAGTTGGTACATACTGCCTGTTTGCTCGAGGGATATTCCGGCAGCTGCTGAGGAAAGGCGCGGTGAACAATACGCAGGTCAACTGCGTCAGGCCACGATAGGAGAGCATCTGTTGCGGCAGGAACCACGTATAATGTGATACACGTTGCGTCTCCCAATCGCAGAGTCGCCTCGCATGTGCCGGAACAGTGAAGACGACCGCCATCCGCCGAACATAGGCGCGCTGCGCATGTAGACAAAGAAGTCGTTTTGATTCCCAACATGGCTGCCACAGCAGAATTTATGACACTGCATTCGGCGCCAGTGTCAGCGATCCAGCGTATATCGACCGACCGTCCTTGACTAGGCTTCACGTTGATGCTGATCGCGGGCGCTCGCTTTCCTTTTTGTTTCTGTCGTACGTCACCCACACGAATGTGTCGTACTTGTTCGTTTGAGTCGGCCTGAGCAATCCGTTGGCGTCTGTTGGTTTTGTGAAATCCTCTGCGGTTATTGCTACGACATACCTTCGCATGTCCGTTTTTTCCGCATACACGACAGACCTTGCCGTACGCGGGACATTTCTGGCCAACGCTGCATTTCGATCCACACTTGGCGCAATTTTGCCTCTCGCTATGACTGGCGTCCGCCTTTTTCAGGTGATTGTGGGATACCGCTCTGCACGATTCACCCTTGATTTGTGAAGAGTTTGTTTTTGCTGCCTCAGGTGAACGACATACATCGATCGCCCTCACCAAATTCATGTCTTTCTCGCGAAGCAAGTGACTAAGTGCCTGTTCATCACTTTTCCCCATCATAATTGTGTCGCGAAGTCTATCATCACTACAGACCGTGCAAAAATCGCAGAAAGACTGTATCTTTTTTACTGCACACAAAAACGCATCGAAAGATTCACTGGGCTGTTGAGATCTGAGATAAAATTCCCTGCGGTCAATTACAATATTGTGTTGTGCTCGTAAGTGTTGTTCCATCTGAGTGATACACTGATCCATGTCGAAGCCCTGACTGATGTTCAGACTGAATCGCGAGACCAGTCCTCATCGACTGACGCGTGCAACACTGCCTGTTGTTCTTTTGGCGGGAGCTTGTCTAGATTTGACAACGCGACATAGCCCATTATTTTGTACCTCCACGTATCAAAATCGCGCAATGAACAATATGCGTGCAACACTGGAGTGGAATTCGCAGGTAATTTCACCGTCTTATTCTGAGATTCAGAGCTATTTTGATTTTGGCGATTTGAGTCACTAGCTCTTGCTTGCTGAAGTTGTTGCTCTAACAATCGTTCTCTTTGAATGTTTTGGTCCACCAATTGTGCGACCAGACTAGTTAGCTTAGAAATTTGATCATCCGTTGCCGCTGTCGGCTGCGCCATGTTATGTTATTACGATCAAACAACCCAATAACACAACTGTAAGAGAAACCAGAAACTAAAATATATTACAGACAGGCGCGCGTGGGCATCACTGCCCCACGCGCGCCTACAAGACGTTACGCCACAACCGCACCACGAACACCGAAACAACTGCACATACTCACCGACACAGCTAGACACACTCGCTCACACACTCTCGCACGCAATATACAATTCAACCATAAACGATCACATATAGACACACTAACACGTTCACGCACACACAATCTTTCATACACACACACTCTCTCACTGCACACGATCACACCACATATTTGAATATAATTAAATATATTATGAATATATTTATATAAACGGTAATGAGCTTGGTCAAATTAACTAACCACAAGACCCCCAGAATATCTCAGCAATATCTCAATAACATCGCATTAATCTCCAACGACCACATACCCAAACACGCCTCCACAGTGAATGTCCCTCTCGCGTCATTATCGCTTCCTCGCTACTGATGATACCAGACCGGCACCATACACTAGTGATATATTGTAGACTTATATTGCGGAGTCATTTGGTGGATTATTTCTGCTAGTGTGTGGATTTTAATCATCAATTTCAACATGAGTTCAATGTGAGAAACAAGTATCGTTCCATACTACAGGCAAAAATCTCACAAGTTCATTTCATTGGTTAATGAGATTCGGAGTTCAAATACATGGCTTTCAAGAGACAAGGCCACACTTCCTGCGTGTTGAAAAGTGCAGGTATAAAATACACTCCAACACGCTTTTTCATTCATGTGTAGCATAAAACAACTTTATGGCGCAATCACATGGGTGCCGTTTCATCAGAACGCGTCACCACAATTAACGCCTCCCTTTTGATGTTGCTGAGTGTCACGCGCTATTTCACTGAGCGTCACATCTGAATACATTTCGAACGCTCTTAAATTAATTGCACTACCGACAAGTTTGCGCCACTTAGCTAATGGTCGATTTATCAAACACCAGGGGCCCAGTCGGCCCAGTATTGACGTACACCAGAGCCGACTGCACATGAAAAACCTCTTCAGATCTCTCTCAGACCATCCCGCTCAAGTTGCGCGAGCCGACTTGCTTCAATGCAAAGACACAAAACGCATACACACAGAGATTCACCTTGAATACACACAACAGGTGCGCGAAAAACATGGACACTCACTTTTGGCGATGATATTTTGATATAGCAGACAATAGGAGCCAGTGATGTTTTGGCCAGTTGGGAGGGATGGTTGATGGTGTCGCAGTCTAGAACGACCAGCTGAAAAACTCACAAGCATACACAAGGAAATTAATTAACACTAGGACAGGAAAATGTAACTACCTAGAATGACTGGAGCCTTGAATTGACGGCTGTAAGACTGCACTATTTTTGGGCAATTTTCTCTCAAATTGTTATGTTCACTGTTTATAATGGTTTAGACAATGTTAAATCTAATGGTGCAAGAATAATTAAAATCAAAGATATTTTAATAGTCGTAAATTTAATTTGAAAATCCCGACTTTAAGGAATAATGCCGACTTTGTACATTTGTATTAGTATGCTGCTTTAGATAGTTTTAAATTTTTTACATCAGTGGTTCTCAACGTGGGCCATATATCTCCCTTGGGGCCAGGGATTCTTTTGGGAGGCCATAGGACCAAATTAAATATTGGGGGTAACCATTTGGTGGTCATTTTCTCACTTTCCAGGAAAGATATATGACAATCCATGTGTATATGGGGTCACAAAGATTTCTAGGGGAGCCAAGGCCTGTTTTGGGGGGCCACACGTACTCGCATTGTGTTGGAGGGGGCCAGGACAAGAAAAAGGTTGAGAAATCCTTATTTATATGTTGCACAATATAGCCCACAGAGGGCACAATATCATCCAGGTTGCACAATATATTTTCACGTCTCTGATATTCCGGAAATGTTTTGCACAACTATCAATATTGCCCACACACCCTCAATATTATTGCGCAACTCAAAATATTGTACAATAATATTGGAAATATATTTTAGGTTGCGCAATAATATTGAACGCATTAAGCGGCGGCACAAAAGCTGAGGAAATATCGATTGGCTGTATTATCGATATATCTACTATATCGGTACATCGTTTAACGATATATCTAATATATCGTTATACATTGTTATATCTATTATATCGTTATATATTGTTATATCTATCATATCGATAGACATTGTTATATATGATATCGTTATATATTGTTATATATGATATATCGTTATATCTATTTGTCTTTTCCAATATATAATATGATATCAACACTGGTATAGCAATGGTGTGACACAGTAGCATTGCTGGAACATTCCACTCACCTGAAGTGTGCGTGCATATTCGAAAATCCTCTCGATCTCAGCGAGAACTTCGCTGACGCATGTGGAGCGAGGGTTAGTTCGCTCCAGAATGGCTCGTTTTGATGGATTGTTGAGCAAGTTGCGCTTGGCCATGGAGATATCCGCCGTCACTCGGGTGATGATTATTCTGTTGCAAGTTCACAGGCAAATGTTAAATAGAAAGGCACAACAGAAAGGATGAAGCTTAACACGAAAAAACCACGCAGAAATTCACTCGAAATATCTGCGCAATTTTTCTGTGCGAATGGGCTTCTTTCGTTTCAAATACTAGATGACATTCCATGATCGGGTCGAGCGGATAAGCAGCTGGAGGGCCCGCAGAGAAATTGTAGCCAAATATAAAATAAATCCTCATTCAATTTTTTAAGCAACTGAATCTATATATTACACACGCAACAGCGTATGCAATAATTATTCATTTATGCGACCTTGATTCATCTTGTTTGATCTTAACACCGCTTGCTAGTCGCATGACATCAAGAGCAGGAACGGAATTGTTTTCAGAGTGAGGGCCAAATGAGACGTTTGGAAGCAGGTCGTGTGCCGGAGTGAAAAAAGTCCCGGAATTCCAACATTTGTATGATAGACTTAATACGTGAATAAATTGCAGAAATTTGCATTGATCACTTTGCACTCAGGGGGAAAATAAAAGGAATAAACAAGTACTGTATGGATATGGGCAATGAATAAACAAGAGTACTCGAAGAACTGGATGAGTGAACAGAGGTGCCCAATGAGGAGACATTGGTGCGACTTACATGGACGATATGAAGATATCTGAAAATAGAGATACGATATAAAAAACTGATGTTTTTATTAAAAAACGTTTATTTGCCAAAAATAACCTCGACCAAAAACATTATTTTGTTTTTTTATAGAAAATTTAGAAAAGGAAACTTGATTGTACAATATATAAAATTTGTGATTTTGAATAATTCTTTTTATCATCATATGAGTTATTTCTGCTTTTAGTGACCCCAGCAAATTAAATAAACATATGCACAATAAAATCGTTATGTTTTATGATATATGTTATAATCGCAATATGCACAATACAATCGTTATAACGTTTAAAAAGCCCAAATAGCATTGTTTGAGCGGCACTGCGCTGCACTTCTGGGTACAGTTTAGTGTTGCATTCAATTATTGAGTTAATCATTGTATAGAAAACCATACTTTGAAAACCGTTTTTGTTAAACAAATAACCTGAAAATGTTTAATTAAAAAACAAATGACATACATTTTGTTTTTTACATATTAACCTTTTTCATCTAAAAAATAGACTAGGGTGCTTGAAATTCCGTTGAATGCCTTAAGCATAATTTATTTCACCACATTACAATTATTACAAATATAAAGATACAATTGGTCTCAGACTTCGCAGTGCCGGCCACTCTGAACCAGTGCGAACGTCCAGTTGTTCTCATGTCAAGGACGCTAAATATATCTCAACAACACTATACAGCTGTGAAAAGGAGGCGACAGCGATCATGGAAACCGTCAGGAAGTGGTACCAGGAAGCCATTACACCATCATTACCGACCAAAGGTTAGGTACCAAAACTAAGAATGACAAATTCCAAGGCGTCTAGAATTGTCCTCACTGAATTGCATAATTCGTCATCATTCAGGTATGCAAAATGTTGCAGCGAATACTTTATGTCGTGCTCATTATGCGTCTGTAAGTCGAAATAATTTAGTGGAGGTGCATGAGAGCTTGTGCCACCCTGAAGTAAGCAGAATGCTCCAGTTTGTGAGGTCTAAGAACACATTTTCTAACGAAGAAGATAGAAGCGTACAGCTCGTGTCGCGTAGGTGCTGAGATATCACCGTGATTTCACAAACCGGATAATCCAGCACTTGAAAGAACTACACGAGCAATGGAGCGTTTAAGAGTGGATTTCAAGGATCCAGTTCCGTCTAGCACAAACAAAATCTATATGTTTACGGCTGTAGAAGAGTACCCACGTTTTCCATTCGCCATCTCAAATTTTGACATGACAGCTGACACAGTAGTGAGATGCCAAGACAAGATATTTTATTTCAGCGGTATACCATCTTACGTTCACTCGCATCGTAAAAAATATTGTCACAAAAGATGTGCCAATACATCAAGAGTCGAGTAATATGCAGTGGCAGAGCGACATCCTATTGTATCACACATCAATAGGTACTGCCAGACATCATTAGTTAACTGCCAGGTTGAGCGTTATAATGGGATAATTTGACGAGTTTTTCAATTAGCAGTAAAATTCCCATAGAGGAATGAGAAGTGGTCCTTGCGCAGGCTCAATATTCGGATATATCCATCCTCTCCACCTCGACTAAGGAGACTCTTTACAAGGATATTCCAATAAAAGGCGCTCATGTCAGGGAACTTCGCGGCCAGCTTGGTTAATGACTTCTGGCCCTGTTATCCCACGCAGACACGTTCGTTTATGAAAAGACGAGCCTCTAGTTGATGTCGTTAAGCTTTTATTATCAGTTCTAGAGTATAAGTTCGAGATCTGGCTCCGTATCCTCCCAAATGTTGTCCGACGTGCAACAACGTCAAAAGTGATGGCGATTGATTGGTGCCTACATCAAAGTCTACATCGATGAGCAACAGCCAAAAGACTGATAGTGGCGATGACCGTAGTTCTCAGGTATTATGAAAAATACCACTGTAGATGCTGGCCTTCATCATAATCAGCCTGTTGATGACGCCTTTAAAGATAGCGTCACTGCGTCAGTCATCAGAAATCTTGACAGACGGTTGGCGTGAGAAGACCACCAGACCGATATGGAAAATAAGCTGAGACGGGATAATGACGAATATTTCTAGATAAATATGTATGAATGTTAAATGCATCATGTTTACTTTTCATCAAAATTTATTGATGAAAAACAATGATAAAGATATGATTCTTATATAAGAAAAAACATTCTTATAAAAGAATGTTGCCCTGGTTATATAAGAGTTATAATTCATATATAACCCATGATGGCACCTCTCATTTTATGTGTGGCGCGTTATTCATATTTATGTATTCGTTGCAGTGTTTAAAGAAAAATTTAACGAAAGTTTGAATAGAGTGATCCATTACAGCCTGTATGTACTGATCTAGATACAAGTGACCATTTTCCTTCCTCAATCAAAATTTCTGCACTTATACCGGAAGCACTCTGGGCGTTTTGTCCCAAGCATTTTTTGCCGTGGCCGACGTATCAGTAGTATGAAATTATTGTGTCTTAAACATTGAACGGCAAAATTGCCAAGCATTTATTTGTCGTCGACGACAGCAATGTTGCTACTCGCTGACACTACCTGAAAGACGAAAAAAATATCGTCGAAGATTTTTGACATCATCCCGGGTATGGTGGTACATTATTATTATTATTATTATTAATTACAGGCAAATCCAGTAGCATGGGAAGAGTGCAAGCACTATTACCACCCTAAGGTGGCCCCATGTACCGGAAGCGCCCAAAAGATTAAGACAGAAAGAGAGTTCGAAGAGAAATAAGTCTAGAAAGAGAGTTGGAAAGAAAATAATAAATAAATAACAATAAATAATAAACCATCATCCGATAACAATCCATAATGTCACTCCGCCCACGTTCCTCAATAAATAATAACAATCAACAATAAATATGTGATTCATTAAAAAACAGCCATCAATAAATAAGAATAAATATTAATAAATAAGTAATAAATAACAATCAAGAACAATACATATGATTCAAAAAAGAAACATCCAACAATAAATATAAATATGATTCAATAAGTAACAACAACACAAATAAATATGATTCAATAAACAATAACACCAATAAATATGATTCAATAAACAACAACAACAATAAATATGATTCAATAAACAGAAACAACAATAAATATGATTCAATAAACAACAACAACAATAAATATGACTCAATAAACAGCAACAACAATAAATATGATTCAATAAACAACAACAGCCAACACTGAGTAAAAGTATAATATAATAAATAACAACAACCAATGATAAATAGTAATAAATAGAGAGTAAAATAGGAATAAATATAAATAAATAGAAAATAAATAACAATAAGCATGAATAAATAACAATAAATATGAATAAATATACAATTAATAAGACTCAACAGTCAATTCCGCTCTTTCAGTAGCATTTCATTTACTTTGGCCTTGAATTTGTTCAAATTGCTCTGCAAGAAAGCCTCCTCCTTCAACGTGTTCCAAGTAGACACAGTGGCCGGAAGAAAGCAACGTTGGAATTGTTTTGTACGACAACGAATTGGAGCCATGCACTGGGAATGCTGTTTGGATGTAAACCGTGTGCTTCTTGCTGCCACGAAATCATCAGGAATTGACTTGCTCATCGGATGATGGTCGTTGTGCTTGATCTTGTACAGCATGCACACACTGCTGACCTTTCGACGATGGCAAAGATCACCAAGAACCAAGTCACCACAGAGGAACTTGCAAGTTCTAACAACTCTGTTGATGAGATTGAGGTGACAATCCGCAGCAGAAGACCACACGGGGGCGCAGTACTCCAGAATTGGCAAAATGAAACAGCGAAAACAACTTTTTGAGATTGTGCTGCTACCGAACATCCGATATGCCTTTCTTATAATTCCCAGTTTCCGCGATGCCGAACAAACTAGCTTCCGAATGTGACTCTCAAACGTGAGCTTTGAGTCTACATGTACTCCCAATATTTTGAGCTCATCACACACGTTGAGTTGGGCGTCATTTATGAGGATAGCTCCATGTGAAGGCTGAACGGTACGTGACCTAGAAACCAACAAGCATTTAGATTTCGAAGTGTTCAGCATCATATTCCACCTCTCACACCACTTCAGGACGCTGCTGAGATCGTCGTTGACCGTTTGACGTACCTGTGGTCTGTCCGAAGGAGATGAAATTACAGCCATCAAGGTGATATCATCAGCATATCCATATACAGGGCTGCGTGTGGTTGTGTACAGGTCAGCGGTGTAAATGTTGAACAAAATAGGACCCAACACACTTCCCTGCGGGACACCGGACGCAATGCTCTGCCAGCCACTGTATGCTCCATCGATGGCAACACGTTGTACGCGATTGGATAGAAATTGATGCAAAACACTTAGCAAACGGCCGCCGACTCCAATCTTTCTCAGTTTTTGCAACAAGCCCTGGTGGCTCACACGGTCAAATGCTGCCGAGAAATCCAACTGCACAATCCAGGCTTCACTGCCTTTGTCTAGCACTTGCTGGAGCTCATGCGTGATAGTAAGCAGAGCGTCAGTCGTGCTGAGTTTTTTGCGGTATGCAAATTGGTTTTCCGACAGCAGATTGTTGCTCTCCAGGTACTTGGACAGTCTGGAAGATATCAAGTGCTCGAATATTTTGGACAGAATCGGCGTAATTGATATTGGCCGGTAGTTTGCAACATCAGCTGAATTGGTTCCTTTTGGTATGGGCGTGATATTCGCAACCCGCCAACATGATGGAAACGAACCAGTCTTCATCAAGCGCCTGAAAAGAGCACTGAGCTTCGGAGCTAGAGTATCTGCCGTGTTCTTGAAAAATAGCGGAAACATATTCAGAGGGTCTGTTCCTCCGTGGGCATCAAGGTCTTTCATGAGATTCGCCACTTCTCTTGATCGGAAGGCAATGCCTTTGATTTTCGGGGCGAGGACAGATGAATCGTCAGACGGAATGGACCCTTGACATTGCTTGGTATTGAAGTAATCCATAAGCAACTCTGCCTTCTCTGTTGGGTTGATTTTGAGCTCACCGTTCGCTGAAAATAAAGGAGGGACAGACAGGTCATGTCCAAACACTGACGATTTCAACGTTGACCACCATTTGTGGGCGTCATTGGCAGATGTTAGCTTTTCAGCAAGTTTCTTTGAGTGACGTGTTTCCGCTTCTGAATACACATGCTCAGCATGCCGTCTGGCCTCAGTGTAGACATTCCATGAATCGGCTGAGCGTGATTGGAGCCACTTGTGGTAAGCCTCCTGCTTGGATTCACGAGCGCTGCGACATTCGTTGGTGAACCAGGCTTTGTCATCAGAGCGATTTTCACCACATTCACGTGGTGTTACGGTTTTCGTACTCAGAGTGCGACAACATCATCCCGAAATTCCAAACTAAGCATCCGGATGAAAAGTTGTGGTAGCAGTGTAATGATAAGTGTTAAAAATATGATGCTTCAGGTGTTGATTCAGGTAACAGTGTTTGAAGGCGTTTACTCTAGTCAGTGAGCCGGCCACTCGAGCAGATCCGTCTTTTCTAGTTCTGGATCTGAAGCTGCGGCATAAAGGTAGAAAATCGGTGTGAGATCCAGAAAAAGGTATAAAAAAATTGACGGGACCAAATACGAGACGTGAGAAGTATTCTGTCTGTGGAAGTGTTGTTGGGCATCTTTCAGTCTGTGGATGGATGAGAACCGATTCTCCGTATGTAAAAGAATAGCTAACGAAGCACCTAATTCCTTGAACGAAGAAATTACAGACGCCAAGATTCTACAAATACGTAGAACCAAAATGTTCGAAGATCGTGTCATGAATGAAGACGACACTATGGTGCATTGAGTGTTGAAGGTAATAAAGTCGACGTTTGGATAGATACGGGCCGACTTATCATGATAATGTTTGTTAAGTTGGTAAGTTGTTAAGTTGGTGAGTTGTTAAGTTGGTAAGTTGTTAAGTTGGTAAGTTGTTAAGTTGGTAAGTTGTAAAGTTGTTAAGTTGGTAAGTTGTCAAGTATGTAAGTTGGTTTTAGGTTGGTGGAGACGCCATAGAAGACGCGTGCAGGCTGCGCAGGGAAGAACACCATATCAATTTGGCGGAGCTTGATGCGAAACTGAAAAGCATAAATATGGTATCAGCATAGATACTGAAGCACATCAGAATTTTCACAGACTCGAATACCGCTTGCAACTGGGTTCGAGATGCATTGACCAGAAAATCGAAGGTGGAAATCCGTGCCACAGGAACATTGTTAGTGCGGCGAAGACTCGGCATGCTGAGATTTGTACAAGAAGAGATATAGATAATGGATATAGAGATTGTACTGGTTCGATCAGTGGAAAATTCTGCAGACACGTTGGCACGAGTGCCAGTAGATTGGTTAGTGACAAAAGGGAATCCAGCTGTATGCTGTGATGGCAAGACTTTGATTCTAATTAGTAGATAAGAGATACATCACGTACACCAATTAGCAGGACATCCCGCTGTTCGAAGGAATCTATACTTCTCAAGAATAATGAATGGACTGGCAACACGTAAATACGCTCAAGCGGTGATTAAACATGTGATACATGTCCATCTATCAATCCGACATCAGTTAAATAGAAACATGGCAGCTTATGTTTACGTTTGTTTGTATGTGCGTATGTTTACTTCAGCTTACGTTTGACATTTATAAGACTGTGAGCACAGGGTGCTACATATGGGAGGACGGGGGGCATTCACACATGCAGTGTTTACGCTCACACTAATATACAAGCTGTAGTACGTGCTATTTGATAAAAAAGTTCCATTGAAACAATATAAAGAACATTATTGCGACCATTACTAAAAATATTTACATTTGCAATTAGTGTATTTCGCATTTGTATTAGCTTTCCACTATAAATTATATTTTGATGGTTATGCTCCTTTTTGCGATGTTAGCCCAATCATATTAAGTCACTTGGTGGTTTGTTGTAAAACTGGTACCAAATCGGAGAGAGGACGGAAAAGAAGGACTGGTGTATTTTCTTCCTTCAGAACTGCAAACAGAAATTGACCTTTTTTGAAGGTTATTTTTAGGTTACTTTTTTATTGGTTATTAGGTTACTTTTTATGTTCACAAAACAAACAACAAACAAACCGTGTATTTCATATAGCGCACTAATCAGTAAAGGCGTGATAAACATGTGATAAAGCGATACAAAAGTCATAATAACATTAAAACTCAGGTTATTTTCTGGTTACTTTTTCTCGAAAATAAAGTTACTCTTTTCTTATTTTAGGTTACTTTTTTGACAGCCCTAATGATTACTCAAGTGAACGTAGGAAGCCAGTGTCCTAGGAGATGATACGCTGGCCGAAAACCTCGCGTAAAACATTCATACATGATATATTTAGCTTTAATCAGTTTAACATTTTTATGACTTTCTGAGCACTTTCATACGAAATATGATATTGTGCTGAAAGTATCATCAAGCTTTTTTGCAGAAGAACGCTGCCATGCATCTAAAGATTCACCAAATTTGGCATTATTCAAAATTTTTGGTGTACCGTTTTTGTTCTTGTCAGCTACAATCTTGTTTCCCGGAAACGGGCTATTAACATTGTGAATGTGGAAGTATGCGACACTTTGTCACCTGAGTAATGTTCACTAATTTCGTTCACAACACATGCATACGAAATCATACAAAAATAACGAGACCAATAAAAACTCGCTGTTCTTGGAAAAAATGTCTACTGCACAGCAAACATCACTTCATTTTCTGAATATCATGCGACTGAACGAGTATAAATCACTCGCACAATAATTGCTGATATCCTTGTGATGTTAACCTGCTATTGTAGATGCAAACGTATCCAAAGCAGAAAAACATGATAATTGAATGAGTTTATTGAAAACAGAAGATTGACTAGAATATGTTCTACAACTGCAAATGATTCACATGAAACTGTAAAAATATTTGAATATAAGTAAAACTAAAGCACTGTGGTGCAAAATGTTTAGCCCATTTTCAGTTGAGTACTAGGAAATGCTAGGATATATAAGATACTAAGATATAATACGAAATATTTAGCGTGTGATGAATGCATGTAAGTTTGTATTTCCTATGCGCTGCGTAACATTTCGTTGACAATAAACGTGAACCCTTCTCACCTTCCCTCGAAGCGGTTCTTGAGGAAGTCAAACACAGCCTTCTGCATCATATCCGTAACCTCGTAGCCCTTGAGGCTAGGTCCGACCAGCACCAAAGGCCGAATCGAGGGTACGACATCGTACGGGGTGATGCTCTCCTGCGACAAGAAGTGAATCAAAAAATGAAAAAGGACCTTATAAATAATCAAGTACAATACTGACACTTGTTTATAATTGCTGCTTCGTAAACAACTTGGTCAACTAATGCTGTGATTTTTCCTCACGAAATAGTCCTGTCAGTGAAGTCATATGTTCTTTTGGAATAAGTAACTATCAGACACCGAGAAATAATTGAGAAGACTTTATATTTCCCATTTGAGAGCATATAAATGTAGGAAAAACAGAAACAATATGTTGCGTGCACACTCACACACTATGCACAACGATTCAACAATCTCGCACCATAAATAACTCAAGCACACGCTCAGATCCCACGTCCGCAACTAATCAATGGAATGAATCAACTCCACCCTCACAATGAAACACATCAGTTTTATAACCTTCAAAGTTTACATGAGTAACGTGACACCGCTTCAAGCACTGGACAATGTCATATCGAGCAAGGAAGACGAACACACCCAATCACACTTGCTCGCACATACACTTTGGCACACTCATAAAGACACACAGACGTACACACTCACACACACACACACCCACACACACACCCACACACATACACACACACACACACAAACTCCACACGCCCTCCTGGTCCTGAAGATCACAGACAAACTAAAACGCTAAAGCGGCACGCCTTGATTAAATGGCATTGCTTTTGACACTTTCGGCATTTGAAATTTCTAGCAGGTCATTGAAAGCGATTATGGTGAAGACCGCTGCAAAAATAACACACCAAGTTGAGGTTGACAACAACGCATCTTTCGTCCGCAGAAGCCGTGGTCTTATTCGATGCGGCAGACGTATCCTTGCCGACGCTCACTACTCCCGTGTGCCGCTGCTGAGCTCGCCACTGAAGTCTAAAGATCACTGTATGGAAGTGAGGTTTCATGAGCCACATCCAGATCCCTGGCCTGGTCCGCCGCCGTGATCAGATCGAACGACTTAGTTTCCAACAACCGATGTCCAATGGAGTGCGACATCAAACCGTTCTTGACTGCGTCTCGGATAAAAGAATAACGCTTTTGAGATGCACTAGCAGCATGAAAAATCAGTTTTTGCTTAAACACTGCAAATCTTGGAGAAATTCGTCGGTAGATTCACCCTCCAGCTACCGTCGCGTAGCCAGAAGATGTCTGTCATAGACTTCATTTTTCGGTATAAAATACAGGTGTCGAGAGCTTGCTCATACGATTCACTCTCGTCAATATACACCTGCATGCCTTGTGAGACAAAATTGATCAAAGTATCCAGCCTGTTCGGATTAAGAGTCGAGATTGAATCCAGAAAAATATTAACAATTCGAAATAAAAAATTCCATTCCAATACAGATAGTTCACTCTTTCAATAGTTGCTTCGATATTAAAATATAAATGACATTTTAACACACTCACACATACTCATACAAGCTAGCACCCATACATGCCATCTCCCCCCCCCACACACACATGCAAGTAAATATGCACGTGAGCGAATGCAATGTTTCACAAATTACGGGATACAGATAAAGGCACATTGAATGAAACATAAAATTATAGATACGATTTTAATAATATCAGTGTGTTATCTTTGAGTTAAGACACATCACAAATATACACATCTAGTAAACAATTATGCCGATAATTATATATCAATTGATAATGACGTGTTAGTGATGAGTACAAAGTGCTTCGAAATATGACTGGAGGATTAGGCTTCGAATTAGCACATACACGTACACACACACACACACATGCAGCTGTTATGTGGAGGTGCAAGTTAACGGGTGAGCGGTAATAATGAACTGACATCGCTATTCATCAAGGCCACCCGAAGATTGTGCACAGCTGTTGAAGCATTTTAATGACGGCTTCATGTGTGGGTCTGATTATTGATGAAGACAGTGCATTAATAGCGCTGTTTTCAGCACATGTACTGGCAATTACCATCGACCACTGTGCTCTTGCTAACAGCGATCAGTTGGTATGAATCATGTTTGGACTCAACTGCCCAACTCTCATCTTCTCCTCACTCTCCTTTCCAACTTGTCCGCTTTCCAATTTGTGTTCATTTTAATTTTTCCACTTGTTATATGTTCTTCCCTGTTTCGTCGATTACTTTCGCAAATTTTGCCGTTAGTAGGTACTGACCAAGTGTTCAGCAGACTATTAATAGCAGAGATTTAACAGAGGAAATCTGTCGTTTTCTATATTTCACCAATGTTCCAAATATATATATATATATATATATATATATATATACATTTAATACATAACCGGCATAATGCCATAACATGCACTGTAAATATATAAAAAGTTATATTCCTTTATATGAATAATCATTGGATTATTTGTAGACCTCTCTTCAACCAGTATTTTGAGGCGATTAAATATATATTTACGCTACCATACTTGATAATTCACTTGTTCTGAAAATTGTCTTGAAAATACGTGATTTTCATTTCTCGAAGTTGCTTCAAGAATTTTGCTAAAAACTGACTACATATAAATATATTTTCCCCATCTTGTTACAGCATATTCTTATAGAACCATGTTGAATGGTTGTGTAGGTAGGTGGAAAGTTGGTGGGTAGGTAGGTATTACCTATCAGACGACATTTTGGCAATAACAACAACAACGTATGTTTATAGCGCATATAAACAACACATACGCAAGCCAAGCAAACAAATGAGACACGATGATAATGGGAGGCATGGTCGCAGCATCTACACAAATATGTGACAATTGTAACACAAACTACGCAAGTAAACGATAAAAACAATCATATACTAATTAATATTATTAATATATAGTTATTAATATATGATATAATCTCAAACTATAGTTTGGTATAAGGTGTCAAAGAGTAGGTGACAGGTTCAAATACTAAGGAGAATAGATATTTGCGTAGGGAGTGATGAATGATGGTGAGGAGAGGGAGGGAGGGAGGGAGGGAGGAGGGAGAGGTGAATGATGTGTAGGAGGAAGAAGAATGTCAGTGGGGAGCGAGTTGTAGAAGCGAGGTGCGAAGAAAGAGAAGGATTTTGCCGGCCAGCAGGATTCATTTATAGATCGAGGACAATTTAGAGCACGAGTGATACGAGCAGACAAGTTGATAAGGCAAACTCAATAATGAGGCTGACCTATACCATGTAATAATTTGAAAATAATGCAGGCAATCTTGTAGTGTACACGTGGAATGATGGGTAGCCAGCAGAATTCATAAAGACATTGAAAAGTGTGACGGCAAGGAAGGAGAGACAACACAAATCTACAGGATTGATACAAGACCGAATGGAGATTTTTAAAAAAACATCGAGGAGTGTTGAAATAGAGAGAAATACAGTAGTCAATGCGGGGAGATATAAGAGATGTTATCAACTTGATCGCAGATGCCTGGTCCAGAAATGGGCGAATGAGATAGAGAGCATGGAGGATTAGTCGACAGGAGCGAGCAACTGAGTAAATATTATTTACAAAATTGAGATATGAATAGAAAATGACACCCAAATTGCACATAGAAGATCGTATAAGAAAAGGGAGGATAGGAGGATTGAGCCGTGGGGGATGGAATACTATGAGTTCTGTCTTGGACGAATTGATTAAAACACGACGAGACGCGGCCCATAATGATATGTCAGAAAATATAAAAGAAATAAATGAATGAACTAGTGACGATAGTGGACAAATTAGCTGAATGTCGTCAGTATGAATATGCAAAATCACAGGAGACAAATCAGCGAGACAAAACAGGACATAAATTTGACATGTAAAGTTTGAAGAAAATGGGTTCTATGATGGAACCCTGAGTAACACCTGAGGACAATGGGATTGCATCATATACTTCAGAGTTGAATTAACAGAATAAGACCTGCCTGAAATTCTGTTGAAAACTGAATAAGACCTGCCTGATAGAAAAGAGCGCATAAGTGAAAAAACCGTAGAAGTAAGACCAATGTGGGATAAAGTCATCAAGTAGGATAGTATGGCATACAAGATCGAAAGCAGAAGACATATCCAGCATGGTTATTAACACGAAGTTCCGATATGAGAACTAAGAAGACACACTGTCAACAACAGAAGTAAAGCGTAATGTAAAGCGTTGTAAATTATTGCAGAGATATGTGAGAAGATTACAGATTCCAGTAGTTTAGAAGTGAGGCTCATTATAGAAATGGGACGATAATTTTTGCACAAGGATCTAGCGTAGGATTTTTCTATATGGGATAGACTATAGCGTGTCTATCGGGAAGGAAATTTCCATGGAGTAATGAGAGATTGATTATATGTGATAGATAGATGCAAAAAGTAAGGAGCAAACATGTCTACGGAAAGAGTGATGGCTTTAAAGTTGAGAGGATCCGCAGGGTAAAAGGAAATTTTGACCGAAGATAGAAGAGCTAGAATATCAGGTAAGTCAAAAAGTTCGAAGAATGACAGGCCAGATGAGAAGACAGTGTGATTTACAATACTATTTGAAGGAGGAATGTTTGCGTGAGCAGATTTCACTTTGTCCGCAAAAACAATCCAAGCACAGAGACAGTGATGGAACAGTTTGTGGAAGGTGAGTGACGACTAGAAAGAGTATCTAGTATGGACCATACACATTTTCGGGATATATATTTACAATAGGAGTGCTGAGCAGCAGAAAGTGAAGTCAGATAGGTCGTGCGGGCTTTACAAAAAGCGGACCGTTCAGCAGAAGAGCTAGTGCGACGCCAAAATGCCGACTGAGTGGAAAATATCAAACTGATTCAAAATAATTGTTTTATACCACTATTAAGCAATAATTAACGTCAATTAACTTATTGTATCTAAATAAATTCCAATTTTATAAATTATTAACTGATTCCTACATGTGAATTGACAACAAAGTATGATCGATGTGTCCATAGTGTTCTCACGTGGGAGCAGTAGTGTAAATTGACAACCAATAGTTCAAGTGTTCCAAAATTGTCAGCGAATACATACGTTGAGTACTTGTGAGGCGACCTGTGAATGTTAGCTGAAATCCATCAATATGCACTATACCTGAGTTGATAAAGGTTAAGCGGAGTCAACTATACATGAAGCTGGTTAGTCAATGCAAAAAGCACCAGACAATTGAACAAGTACAGTTTCCAATCACCAGTACACCTGTCTCCTGTCAGGCGTTACAGGTTGCAGTGGCTGCGGGTTAGTTCGAGAATCATGTCAGGCGAAACGCGTAGAGGCGGCTAGGATGTGTGTGTGTGTGTGTGTGTGTGTCGATCACATACATCACTCGCCTGCTTCTTGAAGAACGGTTTGCGCTTCTCGCGTGTGGGCGGCGTAGTCAGGCTGGCTTTGTTGCGTCCGCTCGAGTCGTACTCGTCAGTCATACCGCCACCACCGCCGCCGTCCATGCCGTTCTGATCGACATCCAGACCTGACACACACACACACGCACAAGACTTCAGTAGCATTTTAGTCATCGACCGGCGATGCGATGTATATCGACGTTGGCCAAGATGGTATATGTCGTGAATCTAACTGCCTATGTGATCGAAAGTTAAGCGAGTGACGAACTTGGTCAATCTTTCCTCAGTTTCATAAAGTTGTAATTCAATTACTTAATAGCCTGACCAATCGTAAGCTTGTAGTGACTAATTGCATACTACATTCTTTATTCTTTATGAATATTTTAGTTCCACTCCCCCGGAGGAGCTCGCAGAACAAGTGTTATATAGTACCTTATTACAGATATACTAGTTTGATTGCGCACCTATATTATTTTAAAATATTATATTTTAGCCAAATTGTTTATATTAAATAATGTTTTTTATTAACATACTTATATTATTTAATGTCCAAGATATTATCATTGTTATTACTAATTAATAATATACATAATTGTCGTTGTATTCTGTAAGACACGGAGTTAAGTGGTAGTCTTGTGCCAGTGGTCGACGTGAGTGGACGTGCTTTTGTGTTTCTTCCCTGGTGTTGGTCCTTGTGTTCCTTTCCTGGCTTACGTTCAGTGTTTGTGTCATGTCGACCAAACCCACTGCTATTGAGCAGCCGTGTACCTGTGGTGAGAGCGTAAACTATGGCGCGCGCATCTATTGTGCAGGATGCCAGCGCACTTTCCACCCCTCGTGTGCCGCTCTTTCTTCAGCGGCACACACGGCCGTCAAGAAGCATCAGGAAGTTGTTTTGGCTCTGCCCGAACTGCGTGAGTGATTACACGGCGACCAAGTGCGACCGAAGCAAGGTGTCGATTGACAAGCTTTCTTCCACCCTGGAATGTCATCTGGCTCAGCTGAAGTCCGACCTCTTGAATGAGATGAAGCCATCCCAGAAGTCACCGTCATCTGTTCCGCATTCTGAGACATCTGCTTCATATTCGACCGTCCCCCGTCACTCCTATGCCGTCGTCCTGAAGCCTACCAACGCCACTGTGAAGACCGACACAGTTGAAAAGCTACTGGATGCTGTTCCGGTGGCACAGGCGCGACCAACGTCGGCAGGCGGGGTAGTCCTCACCTGCCACACGGAGGACGCTGCGAATCAAGCCGCCAAAAAACTTGAGGACGGCATGGACGACGTAAGACTGAGTGTCCACCAGCGCTCTCCCTCACTTCTACCGAAGATTACGCTGACAAATGTGCCTCCAACTTCTCCCGAGAAATTGATATCCTCTCTACGACTGAAAAACCCCATCGTTTCGTCCGCCCCTGCCTCGCAGCTCAAAGTAATGTTCATTTACACTGCAAAAACGGGTTTGCCGCATGCAATGCTGGCGGTTTCTCCGGAAGTTCGACGTGCAATCAAGTCTGTCGGTGATCGGCTCTTCGTTGGCCTCCGCTGTTGTTTGGGTTGTGCATTGCAGTCGGTGTGGGCCTGGGTCACCGTGCTGATCGCTGTCCGGTAGAAAACACCGTGACTTGTGGCTACTGTGCGGGAGCACATAAATCGTCGGTCTGTCAAAACCGCGATAGGGTCAAATGTGCAAACTGCTCCCGCCATTCGCGTCCATGTGACCACTACTCTTTCTCATCGATCTGCCCCTCTTTCCTCGCTATACGTGATCGCTCCGTGCGCGCACCATTGTCGCCCCTCTCTCCTCACCCTCGTCCAGTAATCTTCCCCTCTGCAACTCTCCCACTGCGTTTTGACTAACTGACCGTCCTCCGCCATCTATCCCTCCCACTGAATGTTTGAAAGTATGATTCGAAGACCCAACACAATAAAGCAGTTTTAAGACCATTGAACTTCATAGAGCTGAAGAAAAATTGGTCAAGATGGTCACTCGCTTAACTCTCAGTCACTAGATACGCCACTTTCAAATGTACTCACGACATGTACCACTTAGGCCAACGCAACGATATGCGAGGGTCGCGATGCGTACCTGTTATCGGCCAAAATGGTACGTCGGCCAAAATGGACGTAACCCCCACGCACACAAACAGACAGGCAAAGCCACATGTATGAGCGAATGACCACAAACCTCACACTGATTGAGAAGTTGCTGAGTATCCTGGACAATTTCATACTCATACAAATATAAAACTACTTGGTCTCTATAGCCAACGGAATAGTCAAGCATAGTAGAAAAGACGCGTGAAAACGGGAATAGCAATAAGAAAAAACACAAAAGCAAGTTGTGTCACGCCAAGCATTTCAAGTGGGCAGTGAGACCAATGCTATATTCTGAACGTTCTTAAGCAACCATAAGTAAACGCCATTAAGGGAGAAAATAGATGTACAGTCCAGTGCATGATCTCTGGGCTTTGATATGTATAGGAAAAAACCCTTTGAACAGGGTAATAATCGGAGCAAAGGAATAAAAATACTTGTCAACAGTCCTTGTAAAAAAACAAATAAAAACCCGAAATGTATACGCAGAAAGTGCAGGGGATATATAGGTGCACGGGATATCACCACCCCACGCGCGCCCACAGTGTTCATAACTGAGCACATACTCACGCACAGCTCAAACAGTCACACGCAACAACTCTCGCAGCCAATCATTGGCGAGCTGGTCACGTGTTCACCGCCGCAGGACAGATACACGTCACGGTTAACGCAAGACATACACACACGCACACACAAAATCCGCAATTTGGAGGTGTGCTCTGCAGCAATGATTATAAACTTTTTCACTTAAAATCGTGCTGTTTTGCAAAAAATACATTATTATCTACCAGCATCTTTCAGATGATTCTAACAATCTTTTTCATAACTCTAGATGCAGCTTGCAGAGACCATGGCTTTAGTAGGCTGCAGATTGCAAAAGAGACACGTTGCATTGATGTTGAACACATCATATTATCCGACGCAATACTAATCAGAATGACAAATTCCATACAAAAATATATATTCCCGTGTGATTTCTGTGCGAGACCCTCACCAATCTGAGGTTCTAGGCGGTCGACTAATTTTCCTACTAATTCTTAATGTTATACTAATTCTCAATGTTAACTGTTGTCGCTCGACAAGCTAGAGTCAGCGTATTCTATATATTCTACATTTAAGAATCATACATGACCCTAGATTTCTGCTATTTGGAAGTATATTATATGAGAAGGATTGAATTTAATTAAATTAAATGCAAATTCTACTATTCCAGTGGTTTTTACCACTTTCAGTGTTTGCACCCTTTTCAAATCAGCAGTTAGCTCTCGCACTCTATTGGATTATCGAGTTTGTTTGCAAGTTCATCCCTTCATTAGGAAAATGAATTTAGATATCTATCTTCGCACACTGTTTATGATGTATAAACCAAGACTTTTCTCCGGGAGAGATATAAAGCATAGGTGCCTGATAGCAGCATACCTGATTCTGCTCTGTCGGACCATTCCCTCATCACATTCAATATTCGCTATTGTTCTGCTGTTGCTAAACAGTGTTCTCACACCATCTCTGCTAGAGATTACAAGTCTTTCAGCCCTGCTACGTTTCACTCATTGCTCTACACTCATCTAACGCCTACTTCTTATCTCTCTATCCATCCGCGGTTTCTTTTTGTCTTCTTATCATCTGCTCTTTCGACCATCAATAACGAATTATTTCCGCTAATTACTCATAATGTCCGCTCTGCAAATCGTCCCACTCAAATCGTTTCTCTCTACTCTTTGTTCTCAAAAGGCCAACTTCTACCGCTCTCGTCTTTCTTCCAATTCCCGTGCTCCTAGGAATCAGTGGGCAATCCTAAGATCCTTAACAGCCGGACGTACCTCACCTTGCCGCATACCTGATTCTGTCTTCACCTAATTATTTCCTGATAAACTAAAATCCGTCCGATCTCAACTTCCTACGTCCAGTATGCCTCTGACTCATACAAAGTCTAATTTAAGCCTCTTGAGTTTTTCGCACATCGATATTTCTCATACCTCTCGCCTAATGTATAAGCTGAAAATGTCCCGTTGTCCCCTTGATCCTATAAGCTTTTCGGCTCTCTCGGATTATGTACATCTCTCAGCTCCAGTCCTCTGTCACCTGATCAACTCTTCTTTTCTCCATGGATCCTTCTTAGCCGACAAACATGCTATAGTTAACCCAATTCTCAAAAAACCTTCTCTCGATCCTAACTGTCTTAACAATTATCGTCCTATATCGCTGTTAAGTCTTCCTTTCAAACTCCTTGAGTCAGCTATTCACGAACAACTCTCTCCTGTGATAAATCCTATTCTCGACCCATTCCAGTCCGGTTTCGTCTCACATCATTCCACCGAATCTCCTTTACTTTGAATGGTAAATGATATCCTCCAACCCTTTGCCTCTGGTGATTCAGTCCTCCTCGTCCTACTTGATCTTTCCTCCGCCTTCGATCTCGTATACCATCCTATATTGCTCAAACGCCTCGCTTCTGCTGGCTTATCCTCTTCTGCTCTCTCACTCATGACTTCAAATTTTTATCGCCGTTATTTTTCTGTGCGTTCTAACTCTTCCTCTTCTTCCCCTCTTTTGCTTTCTAAAGATGTGCCTCAGGGTTATATTCTTGGTCCTCTCCCTTTCAATCTGTATATGTCTTCTATCTGCCCTATTCTACGTAAATTCCCTATTTCATACGATATCTACGCTGATGATCTGCAGCTATACATTCCGTTATCAAAGTTATCTTATATTCTGCTCATATAATCTAAGATATTTTGCGACATCACATCCTGGGCATCATCCCGCCAACTCATCATCAACCATTCTAAAACCGAATACATGGTCTTCCATCCTCCTAGAATCTCTCCCCCGTCTCTCTCTCTGTCTCCCTATCAGCTTGTGTTTGTAAAATTGGTGTCTACTTCGATCCGTCTCTGTCATTCGCTAACAATTTCGCGCATATATCGCGATCCTGCAGGCTCATTCTCAGACAACTCTATCCCATCCATACTTACATTGACACTAACTCGGCCATTACTCTCATCCTATCCTAAATTTACCCTCGTCTAGACTATTGTAACTCTTTGTTTCTTCACGCCTCATCTAAAACTCTTCGCTCCCTACAAAGGTTATTGAATCAGTCATGTCGCTTTATCTTCCGTCTTCCTCTGCGCACGCCAACTTCTCCCTACTAACGTAAACTTGGCTGGCTTCCGGTTCAGGCTCGGATTAACTATAAACTGTTCTGTCTTATCTTTAAAATTATCCGCTCACCCTCCTCTCCTTCTTACCTCCGCTCTCTACTATCTGAGCCTCAACACTCAGGTCGTCGTCCTCATTCTCTTCACTGTCCTCGAGTAGTTATGGAATCGTCTTGGTCGGCGAAATCTTTCAATTTATTTGCTCCTCGTCTCTATAACTCCTTGCCTTTTCGTATCCGGTCATCACCTTAACTTATATCCTTCTCTTCTGCTCTTCATGCACATCTTCTTGAGTCTACCTATCCTTGTTGAATGGTTTCGTGTTTTTCTATTGTATATACGCCTGTTCAATTTTGTCTGTCATGCTCTTAGCTATTCTGACATCTGTTTCACTTATTATATAAACATATATATTATATTGTATTTATTTCATCCTGTTATCGCACCATTGTATATTTGGCGCTATATTAAATACATGTTGTTTTTGTTGTAGGTAAAACATAGATTTTCCTTACATTTTCACAGAAATCCTCGCATCCATCAACAGCCAGGCTCGCAGCTCTGGTTAAGAACTCTTCTTCTATTTGGATCGCGTGTAAACCAGCAGCTGAAAGAATTGAGAAATGTATGTGGTTTGCTCACACTGAATGGCAAAAATGGATAAGCCTTGATCTGCATTACCGTTTTGATTTTTGACTTTTGATATCGTCCGTAATTTAATCAATCAGCATCATTCATGAAAATTGGAAAATTAGAATAACAATATCGCATCATTCTCAAGCATCATCACAGAATTCTCTAGCATCATCACATATTGCACGTAAAACTCCATCGTTAAATCAATTTCACTCGAGAACAAATAATTATAAAAAAAACAAATCTATTCCTAAGCGACTTTAAACATGATAGCACGTAATATCAGATAGCAGGTTCTATCCGAATGTCTGGTCAATGAACTTTGTGTAAACATCTGCCTTTCAGCGCCATCATTCGCCATGAATTTATACTCGCCTGAATATTAAGTACAACCTCTGGCAAGCTACGTATTGCCAGAGGCAAATTACCAACCGGTGACTGGATACTAAGCCCAAGCTCTGGCGGGATATGCTCCGCCGCAGACAAGCTACGAGCAGCAGTACTACTGCTACGTATATCAACTGGAGAATTATATCCCATATTACGCCGACGTCCAACAGCTAATCTACCAAGTGGAGCCTCTTGGGGGATATGTACCACCCCGAACAGTTGGCCCAGAACAATTCAATTATGTTCAACATGTATATAGTCGTTAAATGCCTCAAGCCAGTGACAAACAGCAGCTGGAACACGTCCAGCAACCAGTGGTGAAATATGTGCCACATCAGGCGAGTGAACAAGAGTTGTACTATTACACACAACCTCTGCCAAGTTTCAAACAGCCTCAGGCAAATGATGAAGACCAGGTGAATAAATTTGTATAGCCCCAAGCGCAGTTTCAGCCATCTCATGTACAACAAATATACCATCAGGTGGATTCTATGGCGGAATATACTCAGCCACAGACGATTGAATCCAAACAGATTAACCACGTACCACAGCCTGTTCCTAGTTAGGAATTGCTTCAAAACAGCGGCCAAAAACAGCTTAACCACATCGAGAAGCCCCAGGCGAGCTATGCTCCCCAAAACGCAAATGAACACCGCCACTACAACTCACAGTCTCAGGCGGGATAAGAACCGCCACGAGCAGGCTATCAGCAGCAACTAAAATGTTATGTACAACCACTTGCGGAATATGATGCTGCACACTCAGATAATCAACAAGTATTTAGCTGTTACGTGCAGAATGTGGCGAGGTACGCTCCGCCCCAAACAAATGGACACGAACATGACAACTCACAGCCACTATCAAGTTTTTGCACAGCCATGGTCCAGTGAGCATCAGCCGTACTATAACATATTCGATCAGCCTTTCGAGCCAAATATTCAACAACAGCTCAGCTATTATGCAGCCTCTGGCAAGCTATTTATCCCTGGAAGGATACACGCCGTCACAGGCAAATGACGAGCACCAGTCAAGCTACTTCAAGCAAAATGTGAGTAGTTATGAAACTTCAGAGACGAACAACAATCAGCCATTCAATTAGTTCGAGCAGGTCCAGGCGAGCCATGATGCGCCTGATGTCAGCTACCAACATGAATTCTACTGTTACGTCCACCCTATTGAAAGCCATGCACAGCCACAGTCCCATGACCAATTCAACATGTTTCAGCAGCATATGGTTACTTATGGGACAATACTGATGGACGATCAACAGTTCAGCTATTTCAGAAGAATGGACCACTTGAACCAGCATCTAGCCAGTTCTGGTGCAAACGTGTAACCAATATCACTCACGCGAAATATCTGAGGTAACACCAGCCGCCATCTACCCGTGTTACCACCAAAATCGCAAACATTAGCCTGGTTCGGCAGAATTTGATTTGAAGCGCCGGTTGATGCAAACTCAACACAACAATCGATCGAGAACAAATCAATTGAACTGCGACATTGTGACACCTTTTGACGCCTAAATGGCGATTACATCTGTAGCAATTATAAACAATACTTTCTCCACTCCTGTTTAAATTTTGCGTAGTAGTCCGAATAGGAAATTCGTCATGCTCGATAGCCGTTCCATAATATAGTAATTATACCATATCTCACATTAAATATTAGTCTTAAGTAAATTCAAGAGCAGTGGTCCGTAATCTGTGAAGAATTCCCACTATTGGGGAATGAAAGAGCTGCCAAGTGGGAAATTAAAAATTTAACAGAGGAATTAATGTGTGTTTTATAGATAAGAATTTTGGATTTTTGTTCCTAGTGATTTCCTCCCATTAAATTTAGTGTAACAACTGAATTTAATAGATTTCTCAGCACTGTTGTGGAAAATAAAGAGCTGGCTCCCTAAGAAGCGGAGAATCAGATAAACTAATTTCGGACGGTTCCTGAAATAGCAGATGTATGGTTACCTCACCGCCCCAGTTGTCATAGTCTTATTAAAATCAGTGATAGCAGCGAGAGACCAGCTTCCCTGGCCTCCGAAATAAACATCTTCATGAAGAGCCGGTTCCCAAAATTCAGCAACAAGCGTCTCGTCAAGCGACGTCTAGATCAGTGGTTCTTGGAAACCTTTCCAGTGTTCGCATCCTTTTCAAATCAGCAGATATTTCTCGCAGCCCCCTAAATTCTTGATAATAATCTAAATTCTAGAATAGCTCTTTGCATACCGTTTAAGATGATAAACAAGTGTTTCTCAAGGAAAAATATAAAGCATAAGTAGAAACATGTTAACTTAAACTTTTCACAAGAAGTTTGATTAAACTACTTAGAAACGAAGTTGGCACCCCATGTTAAGAGCCGCTAAGCTATTCAGAGGTGTAATCAACACACACTTAAAATGTATTCAATTGGGACCAAAGAAGTATTCCGCAATTTGGAGGATTCCGCTATTGGCAGAACACCGATTTCTTCGAGCTGTATATTCAGCGTCGGCTTCAGCTGAGTGATGTATACTGCCTCTAACATGCGCAATAGCAGTTGATGACATATTTATCAGTCATATCAGCGAGTGAAAGTAAACACCTGCAATTGGCACTTGTAAGAGAAACATCACTAAAGCTCACCAAATCACTAAAAACGTGCGTAGAATGCTCGTTTGGCATTCCTCGATGTGCTAGTTGAATTGAACGGTGGACAAACAATCACCAGTGTTTATACCAAATCTAGCAACGCAGGTTTGTGCCTGAATGGTCAGAGTGAGTGACCGAAAAGATACTTACGCTCCACGATTTTTGCGTACGTCCGAAGTGCCCTGACACATTGTTCATCATGGAAATGGACGCACAACGACCTCGAGCGAATCCCGCAAGTCTTGGTGAACAATGGATATTGCAACAATGATACATCAGACGTCATATCTGAGACATTGAACAAATATTTCAAGACGGACGCGTCGACCAGTTCAAACGATAAATGTATCAAATTATACCACAAACACATAATGTCCACAGCACACAGAGTGGACGAGCGTGTGATAAGAGATATTGTTGCCAAAAATGTGACAGCCAGTGACGATAATGCCCAAGTAAAACTTGTAATTTACTACAACACGCAAAAAACAGCAAACTTGGTTCTTCGAAATAAGCCGGAGAGCGACAAGCCCGCGCAGCTGCAGCAACATCACGTCGTGTTCCAATTTGAATGCAACGTCGAGGGGTGTGGACCTCACACATCCATTGACATAACGACAACGACGCCGTCGCGGCGGCTGACTTGCCACCTCAACAGCGGTGCTATCAAGAAGCACTTCAATCCGGCGCGCGACCGAAAACTCACACGTCAAGACATCGCCGAAGGAGGAAAAGTTTTGGCCCGCGAAAACGACGCACGGCGATTGCGCTGTTAGAGGCGGTATATATCACCCAGCTGAAGCCGACGCTGAATATACAGCTCGAAGAAAACGGTGTTCTGCCAACTCAAGTCAATAGGTTTCTTTTTGTGCTTATAGGTTACTTTTTCATCTTTAGGTTACTTTTAATTATTTATATTGTTATAACAGCCCAGACAGACCTGATAATAATTTTCGAGCAAACACATAATTCACAGAATGGATGGCTGGAACACGTTAGCTATGTCCGATCCACCATAATTCATGATACACACACATATATATACACGAACAAACGGAGGCCGAAGCAATACTCACTGCTGGAGAGAACCTCGCTGAGAGCGGTCGGTTGAGGGCGTCCGTGCAATCGAGGATTTCCTGCCTGTTGCTGCAGCCTCAGTGCTTCCAGCTTGGCCGGAGACGGTATGAAGCCGACCTCAGCACCTTCCTTCACCAGACGCCCAATCCACCAATTGTCATCGTACTTCTCCTGAACACATACACACACACGAAATGACGATTTGATTCTGTCCTCCGAACCCGGCGGAGCAGCATTTCATTGGGCGAATTCTACAATCCCACAGCCCCTGTCCACCCAGCAGAAAATGATGGTACCAGATATCAGTCATGATTTGTGCCATGCATTCTGGGGAGGTGACCCTCTCAAATACGTCTTACGTCCTTGTGGCGCCATAGCGTGGAGAGGGTCGGTTCTGTGGTGGCAGCGAGCTGCACGGGGCACGCCTGTGTGTTAAATAAGCTTCGGCTTCTTCCCGTGTAGCAGTTGCCACTTAGGCATTTAACCTTTAACCTTTAACCTCCAATAATGCCAGTGACTACGCTAAAACTCGTGTTTACAGCAGACGCTGAAATACGAAACGAAATAATAGCGAGCAGTCACGTGTACATGAAACCAATCGTCGCAAAGTGTTTGAGCGCTACTTGGGTGAACCGTTGCAAAACGTGTCTCAGTTTCACGCACGGAACGTCCCGCTTCAGCAACGCTGACTTCAACTGAGGTTACTTGGGCAATTAGCACAAGCCCGTTGACTGCCAGAATAAACACTGCAGAAATTGTGCCGACTGTGTATCTGCCGGACAGTGACGTACAGCAAACTGACATATCAACCAAGAGTCCCTGCTTTGTAGCTGAGAATGACAAGCTGATTCGACGCAATGAAATGGGGACAAGAAACTACCAACAGACAATGCATCCTTAGTTGAAATGGCACTCAAACGGTGAATCGGTCAGCTCAACATTCAATCGACTATGGTTGGAATCGCCGACCTCAAGCACAGTCTTTCTGCTCCCTCAAACTAAGACATAATTTTGTTGAACCGATCACAAATATCAGCCCAATTCCTGAATTGTCTCGGTTAAAATTTCATGAGACGGGACCGATCGAACTTATCTCGAAGTGCGCCCGGAATTGAAGGAGTTACTATACTCGTAAAGAGCACATGCACGTGCAAGAAAATTGAATCATAATCTGGGTGCCAAACAGCAGAATGAGGTACTGTATGCAAAGTTCATATTGGTAGCAATTCAGCAATCACAATAGCCAGTATATACAGACTCCCTGACTATAATGCTAGCCATTTTGATAATGAATAAATTCAATCTCGAACAACAATTGCAGTAAGTTTTAGCGGACAATCCAAATTCAAAAATAATAATCGGGGAGACATCAACTACTGCCTGCTGAAACAATGTGGACTTATTCCATGGATCAGACTCTAGCGCATGCTTGGCGTGTACGAATTTTGTGTCTGCAATAGCACGGTACCGACTCACGAACCTGCTAACAGACTTTTGGTCTTAGTTGCTATAAACGACGACGCGACAATATTTAAATCAGATATCGTCCCCTGCTACTACGGCACTCCACATCATTGGACTTCAGTAATTCTGGTTGTAAATTTCAGCCCTAAAACCAAAACAACTAAAAAGAGAACATACCACCATTACGACATGCTCAGTATCAACAAATACGTACCTCTCGTACCTCAGAAACACTGACTGGATACCCGTTTAGTCACAATAATCTGCAAGCTAAAATACGAGCTGTTCACCAACGTTGATCCAAGCTTCATCGACGTTCGTCCTTAACGTAAAGTACGCATAAGAAACACCAACATACTACCGATGTCCGTCTGGCTTGGACAACTGCACAAGCAGCGAAAATACGCGGTACGACACAACTTGAAAGACAAATCGAAACGACTCAAAAAAGAATGCCGAAAGGAGCTCAACAAAACTCACGAGACAACATCGTCGCCAACATAAAGGTCAAGACTTACTGGATGAACTGAGATGTGGAATACTTACTGAAATATGGAAACAATGTGAACATATCGGCAGAGAAAAAGGGACAATCTGAGCTCTATTGCAGGACTTGATGCACCGATATGTCAGCAATGGAATGTATCTTTATCGAAAGATTCACCCACCAAAACATCAGCTGGGAAACTCACTAACACGTGTGAATACTGGACCACTGGAGTTGCAGCCGGTATCAATGGAACACCTCACAAAAGTTGTCAGAAAAATGAAGTCCTCCACCAATGAAGACAACGAGGGAATTAGCATGAAAATATGCTACGACGTAATCAGCAAAATATTTTTAGACATAATTAACGCCAGTACTACCATGCATACAACTCATGCATATCATGCATACAACTCCTGACCGTATAAAACGTCTCATAATTAAATCCGTTTCGAAGCGAAAATCAAATACGCGACCAATCTTTAGGTTACCACCAATCATGAAAACACTATAAGACTGTCCAGCTGCAGCTCATGGACTATCTGGAGTCTCAACAGTTATTGAGCGACGCTCATCATGGTTAACGAAGAGTATTGTCCTGTGAAACAGCTCTACTGACACTGATTGTCTTTGTATAAAAATCGATGGGCAACCGAGAAGCAATAATACTGGTTTCACTCGATCGAAGTCTCTCAACGTCGTCAATCATGTCCTGCTGCTATTAAGAATCGAGGCTCATAACATCGGCCCGCGGTGATTCAGGCGTACATTATTTGCCATACGCAAAAAGTACGGAAACATAGCACCGACGGCACATATGAGTACTCCAGTGTACGGAAGCCAATGAGAATATGCCAATCCTCTATGGAAGCAATTTGAGTTGCGTTTTGTTTAATATAATTTCTACCGACATGCAACCACACATCTTCACTGAAAATAGAATGCAGATTAAACAATACGCCGATGATACGACATACATGATCTCAACCAACAAACAGGACCTCAAAAACAACACCGTTATCATTCAAGACACTTTTGCACATATTATGAACTACATCTGTTCGAATCGAATGAAGCTGAACTCAGACGAAACACAGGTGATTGTAATGGAAACAAAGTAATTGGTGAAGGACTTTCCTGAAGTTCACTAAACGTTGAACGATTCGATGTTTTCAGAGCAAACATCCATACAATATTAGGAATGGTGTTGGGCAAATATTTCATTTTAGATAAGCATATGGTCAAATTCGTAGCAAAATCGACAGCAATACTTTTAGCAAGTAATAGCGTCGAGACATCACTTGATGTACAATTTCATCGTCCGTTAATCAACTCGTTTGCTGTATCAAAAATATTACTGTGTATCTGTGTACATTTGGCCACCGAAGCTGCGAAGACCCAAAATATACACAAATTACTCAATTCTCACGCCAGAGTTTTATCAGGAATATCAGTATGACCATATTTCATCCACCTACAAAAGATATATGATTAACCGTAATATCACATAAATTACGTTGAATCAATTTATATGTCACAACAGTGAGCGAACAACACGTAGTATACTAATAAATCAGCAACCATCAGTTATATTCCACAATAAAACAATATAGTGCCAATGAAATGTGTCTCGACCGCTACCGCGCTGCTTTTCCAAACATCCGAACCGATACCGATCGAAGAAACATCAATTATGATGCTGTAAAAATGTTTAGCGAAGCATTACCGTTGTAATTTATACCACATTGATTCTAGTTGTATCCAGTTATAATGTATATTTCATGGCTTATTTATGCGTTGTTGTCAAAAAAAATTCTCACATTGCAATGAATAGCGCAACTTTGTAATTATGATTGCCGATACTAAGAAAAATTACGCCATTTGGAGGTTTCGCCTATTTGGAAAATAGGTAATATAAAAGAGGTTGATAATTATCAACCTATTTGACTGTGAATCGTTAGGTCTAAATTCCGCTGTGGTTCCTCTGCGAGACCATTACCAATCTGTGGTCCTAGGCGGCTGACTAATTTGTATATGTCTGATAATACGGCTGTGGAAATGCCTATGATTCTAGTCGGCCCTAATAAGCCACTCGTTCATACCAATCAACCTGCAACAGGAAACTGTCAGTCAACAAGCTGGAGTCAATATATTCTAAACATCCTAAATGAAAGAATCACACAGAACCCTCGTTTTCCGCATTTGGAGATGCGCCATGTGAGAGGGCAACAATATATAATTCCGTTATTTGGAGGTTTCCGCAACTCGAAGGTCTAAATTCCGCTATTTTTAGGTCTAAAACATTTATTTGATAGGATTTTGATCGGGACCAAGGGAGTATTACGCTATTTGGAGGATTCCGCTATTAGGTGGACCGCCATTTGGAGGTTCCAATGTACTATGTGCACCACATGAATACATAAAATGCATACGCACAACATAAAATACATTGAACATCCTTATTTTCTTTTGCTGTCCGTGGCGTCCGACAATGACGGTTCCGGGATTGAATGCAGGTTCTATTATACTCGCATGAAAACTTTTCTGGCATAGAGTTTGGCCTGTCAATGTGCTGAATTCAAATCTTTTCTCACATTTTCTCCATCACATCTTGTTCTTTCGCTATGGGTCTATATCTCACTTTCAAGAATATCACAAAAGTTACTGGGATAATAGAGCTACAACAAATCATTTCTTGGAAAACAAATGGTATCAATAATCGAATCTGGTATCTGGGGATATGAATGTCATTAATGATCCTCTAGTGGATAGGCATACAATTGTACTCCCTCCCTTCTACATCAAACCTGGATTGATGAAACAGATCGTTAGAGCTCTTGATCAAAGTGAAAAATGTTAAAAATATGCTTAACTTTTCCTGATATCAGTGAAGAGGAGAAAAAGAATGGAATATCATATGGACCTCAAATTAGAACACTTATGAGAGGTCAGAACTTTATCAAATCGATGAATGAGACAGAATTAAGAGCTTGGAGTGTATATTGTAATGTGGTACAGAATTTCCTGGGGAATAAGGAAGCAGACAACTAAGAAAAGATCGTGGAAAAGCTACTGAGAATGGGACCTTAGGTGTAGAATCAGTAACAAGATTCACTATATATACAACGATTTAGACAATTTTTCCGAGAATTTGTGGGGATGTGAGCGAGGAACAAAGAAAACAGTTCCATCAGGTTAAATAAAGGTTAAATGCCTAAGTGGCAGCTGCTACACGGGAAGAAGCCGAAGCTTATGAACACAGGCGTACCCCGTGCAGCTCGCTGCCACCGCAGAACCGACCCTCTCAACGCTATGCGCCACAAGGACGTAAGACGTATTAGAGAGGGCCACCTCCCCAGAATGCATGAACCAACTCATGACTGATATCTGGTAACATCATTTTCTGCTGGGTGGACAGGGGCTTTAGGAGGGTGGCAGGGGCAGGGGTGGCAGGGGATTGTAGAATTAGCCCAATGAAATTCTGCTCCGTCGGGTTTCGAACTACGGACCTCCCGCTTGTGAGGCAGGTGTGCTAACAACTGCACCACGGAGTGCACCATATGTGTGTGTTGTGATATATATGTGTGTATGTGTATGTGCACGTATTCATATATATATATATATATATATATATATATATATATATATATATATATATATATATATATATATATATATATGTGTGTGTATGTGTGGGGCAGTGTTGGGCGGGGGAGATATGCCATGTCGGGGCGAGTTGGCTCGGGTGTGGGGGTGGATGGTGGCGGGAGTGTGGTGGAGAGGAGTGGCAGCTTCGCAAGAATGGGGGGAAAGACTGCAACAATAAGGAGCAATAATCCACCTGGGTTGGCTCCTGTGGCAGTCGTTCGGTGATTGAATTAAAAAAATAACGCTGCTACAGTCACCCCTGAGGTAGCGGATAATAATACTGCCGCCGTACCCTCTGCGTGTCGTAAGAGGCGACTCAAAGCGGACCCTCTGTTTCTTCCTTCCCCGTACTGTCATGTCCGAGGGGAGCGATAATCCAAAAGGGTTGGCACCCCCTTTGGACTACTGCAGCTGTCTTCTTTCCTATATCCTCTACCCGAATTTAAACAAGCTGCTACAGTTCATTTACTACAAGCCGTGACGTGTTCGCCCGACTGTTGGTCTCACTAGACCTTGAAACAAGAGCTGAAGAGATGTATGGTCTCTACAGCAACGAAAGAAAGTGGCTCATGTTTCTCAATCGAGACAGCGTTGCTCGCAAACTCCCACAATTCTGAGTGAGTGCCCTGCGAGTATTCCTATCCAAGGTACGATCAAAAAGCCACAAGACCTGGCTATTTTATGCAAGAAGCACACTTCAGTGCTGCATGACTTGGAGATTTGTCTACGAACGTACAGCTTATTACGGATGAATGAGTTTTTGCAGGCGGCGGTCTGGACGTTCTTAGAGTACATCGACTGTATTTTATCGGCCGTAGAAACTCTCAAACTTAGCCAGCAGCAGACCGCCGCCAAAAATTCAGACTTGCGTCTTCAACGACTATCAATGAATCGATCTTGACCACCTTGACTTCAGCGCTTTACAAATGTGCCCTACGTATGAAGGTGATGATGATGAACGAAGTGCCGGTGTGCATCAAGATCACGTCCGACTTTCGTTTGATTAAGCTACTGAAACGTAGTCTGGCCGAAATCCGCCATCATCAATGTCGTGAAATTTACTACACTATATACTTCTGTAATCGCTGGCCCGTCACTATATCATAATGTGCACTTGTGTTTGAGTGTACAGCTAGAAGAGGTGTGTTTTGTTGAGGTTGTTTTTTCATTAGTGTATTATGTGGCGTTATATATCAATTATTGTTACTCATGGCTTTGTGTCTTTTTTCCAGACTCGTTGTTTCTGTCTTGTTCTAAAAATGTTGAATATAGCCTGAGCTAAGACTTCTGTTGAATCATAATCAACAAGCCACCGAAACTTTGTATAAACAGTGCAAAAAACAAAAATAGAGGAGAATCCTTCTCCTGAAATCGTCTATGATATTCCGAAATGTCCGAGATACCAATGTAAACAATTTGCACATGAAAAATACGAATATGAGCTCGCGACCGCCGCTGTTGATCAAAGCATCGATAAAGGTCACACACACACACAGATGGCATACCACCGTTAGTACTGAGCCAATCAACGAAACGTGGCCAGTGAAACGGTTTACAACATTGCAAGAGAGATTGTGATGAGCCTGATTCAAAACATGTTCATCAAAGCATCTAAAGAAACCGCCCGAAATGAAGAAATGGACCGTGCTTAACATAGACGACCACATTTCGATCCCTGTGTCTCTTGTCTGTCTAACAAAAACAGCAGAAGTGTGCTTTAAGCGCAAATCACCGCTGTAACTCTGACGGAAACACGTCACATTTCTGTTTCTCTCTCTATCTCTTTCCCACTATCTTTCTCTACCTTTCGCCGCAATCTCAAGCTGTGAATACAGGGTGAGGAGATTAATGGTACCAGTGACTAAATTTGCCATCACCACGGTCAGAGTCCGTGATTTGTTTCATTTGATTATTTCTCCATCTGACCAACGACACATCAGGACTATCTTCTAATCATTATGCCGCAATATCAAGCTGTGAAGACATGGCGAGGAGATGAATGGTGGCAGCGGCTAAATTTACCATCGCTACTGTCAGGATTCGTGTTTCTGTGCGAACTCACAGTTCCATAAACCAATTGCCATACCTGGTATGACGGCACCTCCAGGAATAACCCTCTCGTCTCTACACGCTGCTTACGGGCTATTAGTACCAAATTCCAGCAATATTTGTTTTACAACTCACTCGGTGTACTCTTTGTGATCTCAATATACTATGTTTCCTTGTCAAATCGTGGTTTTTTCATCTAAATTGCCTGCCAACAGAGATGCATTTCGGGCCCGCCCTATAGTCCAAACTGGCTGGTGCGCGCTTAAAACGACAATAACAACAACAGAGATCCATTTCTGCAGCCAGACATTAATTTGGGGAAAACAATTAATATAATTACACAATTAGAATATTCCTCAGATTACCCGGAAGACACGAGCACCGACACACGCACAGACACACATCACTATATGAAACAACTAGCTATCTTTAGCCCACACCGGTACGAGGGCTAACCCAAAAGTAACCGGAATTGTGTCATAGAGTTGTATTCAATTATTATTTCATGTCCATAGTCCTATCACCTTTAAATTATTCTCCATTTGAAGCAATGCACATGTCCGGATGTGTTTTCCACTGATGAAAGCAATTCTGGAACTATTGTGAACTTATGGCTTAAATGTCTCCGTCATTTTCATCTGAAGTTCTACATCTGCAAAACGTTTTACTTTGAGGACTTCCTCCATTCGGGGGAATAAAAAGGTCACAGAGAGCAATATCAAATGAATAGGGCGTATGAGTAAATGGGGTCACGCTATGAGCACGAGGTCATAAGCTATCTCACATTCAAGGTGGTGTGCTCTGATGCATTGTTGAAATAGAGCCACCACTCTCCACTTTGTCACAGGCCCAATTTTCCTTTATAATTTACCAGTTTGTGTCATTCTCAATTAATTCCACCAGTATTTTTCATAACCCCAGAAAATTATTCAGCTACGCAGCGTTCTCGTCTGGACGCTATGAATTTGGTAGGCTACAGTTTGCAGCAGACCCGTTTCATCAATGTTGAACACATCATTAGTCCACGATACATTAGTAATCGGAATTTTTAATTGCATACGCAGGCTTATATTGTTGTGTGGTTTCTATGCAAGACCCCCGCCAATCTGAGGTCCTTGGCAGCCGCCTAGTTTGTCCCTGCCTACGGCCGACCCTGATAAATCACTTTTTAGGAATCCCACAGAACCCTAGTATTCCGCTATTTGGAGGTGTGCTATATGAGAAGGATCCAATGGTTTCTTCCGTTATTTGGAAGTTTCCGCTGTTTGAATTCCGCCATTCGATAGTATTTAATACATAATTGATCGGGACCAAGGAATTATTCCGCTATTTGGTGGATTCCGCTATTTAGGGGTCCGTTATTTGGAAGGTCCACTGTATTTCGTGTAAAATTAAATATTCTCTATAAGAAGGGTTCCTAACCATAGCTGCAGATCACACCTCCGACTATCGGAAACCCCCAAATAATTGAATTTGTTCTTGGTCCCTTCGATTCCGCTACTTGGAGGGCTGACTGTATATAGGTTGCTGGCGCGTATGCCTATGCCAAACGATTCGGGCAATTACGATAAATGGTAGTGTGCACTATCAGGCCTTATATGTGCATGTGTGTGTGTGTGTTTGTGAGGAGAAAGTTATTGATTAGGCTTGCATTGTATGTGCATTCAGCCAAACAAACACCCACTTACACACATACGGACACACACACATACACACATACAAAAACACCCATGAACACACAGACGCGAAGTCACATACACACGCAATGTACACGTTCCTGTACAATTAAGATAACAAGGAACGTACACAATATGAACTTGAGACATGGAAACATGATACATTTTTCATCTCCAACAACGTCAGCCATTTGACCACCTGCTTTTCAATGTGATTCCCGCTTCGATTTTAGCTTTCAATATCCGGAATTGTCTGTGACCGAGAATACCATTTATAAGGTGAATTTCTGTGGCACAATTTGATGTGTATTAAACAACGAAAGATCTATACAAAATGTAGGTTAAACAATCAGTATTCACAACTGCACGCACTAAGCACTGTACCAATTCAGCCTGTCCTCCACACAGACTGCACACACATTCCCATACACGAGCACACACATGCACACACATACACACACACACACACACAAATCGAACATCAAAGCGGCCTTTTCATACTTCATTCATTCATTATTCATTAACGTTTATCTATATAGCGCACATTGAAACACGCGCGAAAAGACAAATCTTGGTGCGAAAAATAAAAACAAATAGGTAAGACACGCCGCGTAGGGAAAAGAAACATGCCGACAATACACACACCCAGAGGCACACAAACACTCACACATACACACACACACACACGAACCATTTCCCAATTTACCATTTCCCAATTTCGAACACATAAAGTTAAAATTATACCGAAAGTTTTGAGACTTAGAACCTTCAACAACATTTCCATGACTGAATTCAACATCAAATTGGCTTCTGAAAATTGGGATGAAGTACTTGGCGATCAATGTCCCGAAAGTGCCTTTAACAAGTTCTATTACACATTCAGGGACCTGTTTGAGGAACATTTTCCTTATAAAAAAGTGAACTGAGCCCCCACATCACTCCTGAAATCAAGGCGAAAATTAGAGAAAAAAATCGATTGTTAAGACTTTCGAAAAAGTGGCAAAATATTTATAGAGAAGAATATAGGAGGTATCGGAATAATTTAACAACCTTGATGAGAAATTATTATTATTATTATTAATTACAGGCAAATCCAGTAGCATGGGAAGAGTGCAAGCACTATTACCACCCTAAGGTGGCCCCATGTACCGGAAGCGCCCAAAAGATTAAGAGAGAAAGAGAGTTCGAAGAGAAATAAGTCTAGAAAGAGAGTTGGAAAGAAAATAATAAATAAATAACAATAAATAATAAACCATCATCCGATAACAATCCATAATGTCACTCCGCCCACGTTCCTCAATAAATAATAACAATCAACAATAAATATGTGATTCATTAAAAAACAGCCATCAATAAATAAGAATAAATATTAATAAATAAGTAATAAATAACAATCAAGAACAATACATATGATTCAAAAAAGAAACTTCCAACAATAAATATAAATATGATTCAATAAGTAACAACAACACAAATAAATATGTTTCAATAAACAATAACACCAATAAATATGATTCAATAAACAACAACAACAATAAATATGATTCAATAAACAGCAACAACAATAAATATGATTCAATAAACAACAACAACAATAAATATGACTCAATAAACAGCAACAACAATAAATATGATTCAATAAACAACAACAGCCAACACTGAGTAAAAGTATAATTTAATAAATAACAACAACCAATGATAAATAGTAATAAATAGAGAGTAAAATAGGAATAAATATGAATAAATAGAAAATAAATAACAATAAGCATGAATAAATAACAATAAATATGAATAAATATACAATTAATAAGACTCAACAGTCAATTCCGCTCTTTCAGTAGCATTTCATTTACTTTGGCCTTGAATTTGTTCAAATTGCTCTGCAAGAAAGCCTCCTCCTTCAACGTGTTCCAAGTAGACACAGTGGCCGGAAGAAAGCAACGTTGGAATTGTTTTGTACGACAACGAATTGGAGCCATGCACTGGGAATGCTGTTTGGATGTAAACCGTGTGCTTCTTGCTGCCACGAAATCATCAGGAATTGACTTGCTCATCGGATGATGGTCGTTGTGCTTGATCTTGTACAGCATGCACACACTGCTGACCTTTCGACGATGGCAAAGATCACCAAGAACCAAGTCACCACAGAGGAGCTTGCAAGTTCTAACAACTCTGTTGATGAGATTGAGGTGACAATCCGCAGCAGAAGACCACACGGGGGCGCAGTACTCCAGAATTGGCAAAATGAAACAGCGAAAACAACTTTTTGAGATTGTGCTGCTACCAAACATCCGATATGCCTTTCTTATAATTCCCAGTTTCCGCGATGCCGAACAAACTAGCTTCCGAATGTGACTCTCAAACGTGAGCTTTGAGTCTACATGTACTCCCAATATTTTGAGCTCATCACACACGTTGAGTTGGGCGTCATTTATGAGGATAGCTCCATGTGAAGGCTGAACGGTACGTGACCTAGAAACCAACAAGCATTTAGATTTCGAAGTGTTCAGCATCATATTCCACCTCTCACACCACTTCAGGACGCTGCTGAGATCGTCATTGACCGTTTGACGTACCTGTGGTCTGTCCGAAGGAGATGAAATTACAGCCATCAAGGTGATATCATCAGCATATCCATATACAGGGTTGCGTGTGGTTGTGTACAGGTCAGCGGTGTAAATGTTGAACAAAATAGGACCCAACACACTTCCCTGCGGGACACCGGACGCAATGCTCTGCCAGCCACTGTATGCTCCATCGATGGCAACACGTTGTACGCGATTGGATAGAAATTGATGCAAAACACTTAGCAAATGGCCGCCGACTCCAATCTTTCTCAGTTTTTGCAACAAGCCCTGGTGGCTCACACGGTCAAATGCTGCCGAGAAATCCAACTGCACAATCCAGGCTTCACTGCCTTTGTCTAGCACTTGCTGGAGCTCATGCGTGATAGTAAGCAGAGCGTCAGTCGTGCTGAGTTTTTTGCGGTATGCAAATTGGTTTTCCGACAGCAGATTGTTGCTCTCCAGGTACTTGGACAGTCTGGAAGATATCAAGTGCTCGAATATTTTGGACAGAATCGGCGTAATTGATATTGGCCGGTAGTTTGCAACATCAGCTGAATTGGTTCCTTTTGGTATGGGCGTGATATTCGCAACCCGCCAACATGATGGAAACGAACCAGTCTTCATCAAGCGCCTGAAAAGAGCACTGAGCTTCGGAGCTAGAGTATCTGCCGTGTTCTTGAAAAATAGCGGAAACATATTCAGAGGGTCTGTTCCTCCGTGGGCATCAAGGTCTTTCATGAGATTCGCCACTTCTTTTGATCGGAAGGCAATGCCTTTGATTTTCGGGGCGAGGACAGATGAATCGTCAGACGGAATGGACCCTTGACATTGCTTGGTATTGAAGTAATCCATAAGCAACTCTGCCTTCTCTGTTGGGTTGATTTTGAGCTCACCGTTCGCTGAAAATAAAGGAGGGACAGACAGGTCATGTCCAAACACTGACGATTTCAACGTTGACCACCATTTGTGGGCGTCATTGGCAGATGTTAGTTTTTCAGCAAGTTTCTTTGAGTGACGTGTTTCCGCTTCTGAATACACATGCTCAGCATGCCGTCTGGCCTCAGTGTAGACATTCCATGAATCGGCTGAGCGTGATTGGAGCCACTTGTGGTAAGCCTCCTGCTTGGATTCACGAGCGCTGCGACATTCGTTGGTGAACCAGGCTTTGTCATCAGAGCGAAAACGTAGTTTTTTAGTAGGCACTCTCCTTGAGATGACATCGGTAATGTATTTGTTCAATGCATCGATGGGGCATTCCTTCTGCTGCAGATTTGAAACTTTAATTGCTTTCAATTCATCATTCACCTTCACCCAGTCAACATTGTTCTTCATGTGCACGAGCCTTGAAATCGTGTAAGGAGAAACCTTCTGTCTCAATGTCAACTTCACGGACAGCGACGAGTGATCTGAACTTCCTATTGGAGCTTCCACGCTTACACTCACGATATCTGAGACGTCTGTCATAACCAAGTCCAAACAGTTTCCCGCTTGATGTGTGGGACCGGACACCATTTGGGAGCAGCCAGAAATGTTGCAGAAATCATATGCTGCTCTACCATGAGCGTCTGTAGGAGATGTCGACATGAGCCACTCACGGTGATGGGCGTTCATGTCTCCCACAAATACAAATGCTGACTTGGTGTCCTTCTCCTGAATTGTTGACATGGCTGACAAGAGACATTCGTAGATAGAGTCGTTACTGTCTGGATTTCGGTAGGCTCCAAAGATGTAAAAATTCATCAAGGCGGTGTTGACACGCAGCAGCATAAATTCATGACAAGTGCAGTCGTGAGCTGTAATTCTCGTTGCTGAAAAGCCTTTGCGTACGTACACTGCCATGCCACGCCGCCTGTTTTTTGAGTCACGTTTGATTAGCAATGGCTTACTGAAACCTGGCATCAAGAGCTCAGATTGGTCCCGATAATTGGACACAAGCGTTTCGGCACAGATAACGATGTCCTTGGAGCGACTGGCTGCTGTCAAATCTCTGATGTTCTTATACAAGCCCCTGATGTTGGCGAAAAGTATATTTGAAAATCGTTTTTAGAAGTCAAGTCATTGTCAAGACAAGTGACAAATCGTTGAAAGACAAAAAACAAATACTATAAAGATAAATTATGTTCGAATAAAGGCAATGCTAAAAACACTGGCAAATTATTAACTCATTAATGGGGAGGAACAATCATGGTGACAATAATATTGAACTACACAACAATTGTCAAAATATTTCTGATGTGTTTAATGAACACTTTTTGAATACTGGTGCTCAGAAAAATCAAAGTAGTCCTGATTTCAAAACATTCCTTTGAACATCACAATCTTCTTCTATGTTTCTGAAATCAACTAATGAACAGGAAATAAAAAATATCCTAAGTACATTCAACAGTCATGCGTCAGGTCTTGATGAAATTCCTCCTATATTACTGAAATTTACCGCAGATACCATAAGTGCTCCTCTGGTTCATATTATTAACCTATCATTTTTCTTCGGACATTATCCTAATCAACTTAAATGTGCAAAAGTTATTCCGATATTTATATCAGGGGATAGGAGGGATGTCAATAATTATAGACCTATATCTATGATTCCTTCATTTAATAAAGTATTCGAAAAAGTAATATCCTATAGACTCGTCTCATACCTTGAAAAGAATGAACTTTTAAACCAACAACAATTTGGGTTGAGAACTGGTTGCTCAACGGAGTCTGCCATCTTAGATTTTGTCAATTGTGTTTATAAATGCTTAGAGAAAAAATACCTCGCGGCTGGAATATTCGTAGACTTTTCAAAGGCATTCGATAAAATTAACCATTCAAAACTATTACACAAATTGGAACATTCGGGTATAAGGGGCATTGCCAACAAATTATTTGAGAATTATCTGATAAATCGAACACAGAGAGTGTACTGTAACAAGTGTTACTCATCGGTCAAGAAAATTAATAATGGGGTACCACAGGGCTCGGTTCTTGGGCCCATACTATTTTTAGTTTACATAAATGATATTGTTAACTCTATAGTACTCTATAGTTCCAAAATTCACTTCACAATTTATGCAGACGACACAACTTTACTATTAAAAGAAGATAATGCTACTGATTTACATCATACAATAAACAAATAACTCAAAAATATATGTAACTGGGCTCAGGCCAATGATCTTATGATAAATTAAAAAAAACGTCCTATATAATATTTCAAAATCGGTCCGTTAAACACGACTTCCCCGGAATCGTATTGGATGGTGTTTACTTGCGACAGAGTCATTCCACCAAATTCTTGGGTGTTATCATTGATGAGAACCTGAACTGGAGTGTTCACATCAGTGAACTTTGTTCAAAACTTGCCAAAGTAACGGGGATTTTATATCGGGTTCGACACAGTTTAACACAAGAAGCTAAAATTAATGTATATTATGCTCTCTTCTACCCTCACTTAATATATTGCGTATCAGTCTGGGCCAGTACTTATAGTTCATTATTAACTCAAGTTAATGTTGCACAGAGAAAATTTATGCGCTGCATTTTTCACAGGAAAAAATTCGACTCCACGGAAGATTTATTCAGGAACAAACATATTCTCAAGTTCTCATCAATCCATAAGTACAGAACAATCCTCCTTATATACAAATTGATTGGACGTAACTCTATTTTTCAAATATATGAACACGCTTGTAACACTAGAAACAATAATTTGAACTTGTCTTTACCGAAGTTTAGGACCACACTGTTTAAAATGAGTGTGGTGAGTTACGGACCGGAATTGTTCAACTGCTTGCCTACTGAAATATAAGCTCTACTAAATTGTAGCAGCACGCATAGGTTCAAGAATATGATACGAAAACATTTTCTTGATAACCAATATAAATTATGTTCATGCTAAATACAATTGCTCTCATAGTAGTGTTCGTATATGCTATCTGTATGTTGACATGTTCTTATGTTCTGTTTGATAGCCTTGACCTTTGGTCTCGGTGTTGTGAATTCACACTGTGCGGTTGTGTCGTGCGATCTGTGACTATGTCTTTAATTGTTGTTGTTAATGGATTTATGTCTTGTGTTGCTGATGGTTGTATGTCTTGTTGTTGTATTGTTGTCATGTTGTATTTGCTTATATTATAAGTTCTCAATTTTAATTAGTCTGAAGGTTTTTTGCTAAGTTTTTTTTTGCATAGCGGTTTTTTTTTCTTTGTCTGTTGAGAAGCCAATAATTGGCTTGACAGACTATGCTATTGTACTTTATTAATATTGCTTTTCTTGTGCTTGTTGTGGCAATACATTACTATTACTATTACTATTACACACAAACATACTCATGCACATACACCGCAAAATTGAAATATGGCAGTAAGAAGAAAGCAGAAAGAGCAAAACAAAACAAAAAAACTAAAAACTTCTGGTAAATATATCAAGCGAGGCGGGCACGGTATGACGGCTCCGAGCGAAGCGTAAGGAGTAAGAGAGTGAGAGTCATGATCAAAAGATTTATCAAAGAGATGATTGCGCAGAGAAGAGGAAAACGATGATAAGGATGTGAAAGAGATAACATGGGAGGGGAGAGAGTAGTACAAACATGGAGCATAGAAAAGGAAGGATTTACTAGACCAGGTAGATTCATTGAGGGCTCGTGGACAGGATGAAGGAAGTGGATGACGGGAAAGAAAGTTATTAGAGAGTGTAAGAAGCTGCGAGAGGTACGTAGGTTGCCGGGGGTCATGCAAAAGTTTATAAACAAGACAGCAAATTTTAAAGTGGATGCGAGGGATGATCGGAAGCCATCGAAGTTTGTAGAGATAGGGTGAGGTATGACGAAATTGGGAAGGAGAAAACACGAAACGACAAGATTTATTAATGACATGTTGCATGATTTTCAGAGAGGAGCGAGGTACATGAAAATATACAGAATTGAAGTAGTTGATTCTTGAAAAGATGAAACAATGAATCAGTTTAATAGATGAGGGACGGTCGAGAAAAGGGTGGATAGGATATAGCGAAGGTAGAATGAGATGACAAGTCCGAGCAACATTAAAAATATTTGGAGAAAAAGAAAGTGACGAATCCATAATGACTCCGAGATCACGAACACTTTTGGATAGAGGTAAAGAGAGCAGCGGAGGTGTTATGCGAGGAGGATGGAGAATGAAGAATTCTGATTTGGAAGTGTTAAGAAGGAGACTGCGAGAAGCACACCAGGAAGAAATATCAGAGATAATGTCTGATGAGAACGAAGCATGGGGGAAGGGAAGAGGAATAATTATTTGTATATCGTCTGCGTAGACGTGGAACTGGACAGAATAGCGACGGAGAATAGGACATAGAGAAGACATGTACAGATTGAATAGAAGCGGGGCTAGAATAGAAACTTGGGGCACACCAGAAAGTAGAGGAGTTTGCTTAGAAGTAGTGGAATTTAATTGCACCGAGTAGGAACGATCAGTACGATAAGAATGTAGAAAAGAGAGCGCTGAAGAACACACACTAAGAAAGGAGAGGTCTCTGATTAAAATTGAATCAAGACATGGATCAAGACTTGAAGAAAGTGTTGTTTATCACCAAAATCAGACCTGTGCTAGAATACGCTGCATCGTAATGGAGCTCACATTTTCAAAAGCACGTGAAGGCGATTGCGAAAGTACAAATGTCGTTTACAAAATGCGTTCCTGAACTGAAATCACTGAATTATGAGCAGAATCCAATACATTGACTTACCAATGCTAGAAGAAAGAAGAGAAAGAGGAGATACCATAATGATATACAAATGTTTAAGTGAAAAAAACTCAATTCAACATAAGGGAATGTTAAAAAATCAAAATCTACCAGGAGATATGATAAGAAACTACTACAAAAAATAAAACGGGATCCAAAAATATTATTTTCCATATAGATCTTCATCAGATTGGAATACGTTACCGGCCAATGACACAACCAAAAATACTATCAAAGGATTCGATCTATGGAAGGCGACCAATGGAAGGCGGGATAGCGAGCTGACTTAGTCCTGCGCATTACAATTCGGTGAGAACAATTCAGTGAGAACACACACGCACAGCTTAGACACTCACATACAAGACAATACAATGACCATTCAGAACACATCCAACGCTCATTGTACTACCCATACGGACATTCATTCAGACCTACATTGATTACAGGTGTAAACGGTCCAATTAACAGTCAAACATAACAGGCTACACATATGCTAACTAGATATACCTCACATCTATACTAAAATTTCCTCATACAATATTACCCCCAGATATGAAGACTGAAATATAAAAAATAATTATACCATGAAATCTGCGAGAAAAAGTTACGCATGATACTTGTTCTTTTATAATTCCGGATAAAAAGAATAACCGCGAGAAGAAACAGGTTCAAAAATTTTTACATACGTACCTGTTCTCTAATTGGATGACAATAGTAAGCATCACATTATGTACCCTCCATGTTCGTACTCTTCAACTCTTCTAGTGATCCGATCGTGCGCCACCGGACTGTTTGAGTGGTTAAAGGTAAAACGCTCAACTGGCAGCTGCATCACGGGAAGAAGCCGAAGATGAACACACAGGCGTGTCCCGTGCAGCTCGCTGCCACCGCAGAACCGACTTTCTCCACGCTATGGCGCCACAAGGACGAAATACGTATTAGAGATTGTGACCTTTCTAGAATGCATGGCACAACTCATGACTGATATCTGGTACCATCATTTTCTGCCGGGTGGACAGGGGATGTGGGATTATAGAGTTCGCCCATGAAATTCTGCTCCGCCGGGTTTCGAATCACGGACTTCCCGCTTGTGAGGCGGGTGTGCTAACCACTACACCACGGAGTTACCCTCCAATGCATCGCTTGGGAGTTCGGAATGTTCACGATTGGGAATTGGTATGATTTGATTGACTAATTGGTTAGTAATTAATTGGTTGGTATTATGATTGATTGGTTTCTATTGGGAATTTTCACGATTTATGTTGCAATATTGACCCCGTACTGAAAATCTGATCAAGGATCGCATGAGCAATCATATTGTCTAACACGAGAATGTTTCTCAGAAAGAAGACCTGGATAAAATCGAAAGTCATTAAGATGACATTCGGCTGAATATGGTTGTGAAAAATATAGCGGAAGCACATCCACAGGAGGCAACATTCTAAAACTAAGGAAAATCATCAAAGCAGCAAGACTAAAGGCAAGAAAATCCTCTATAATATAAAAATCTGCGTTAGTACCGTGATAGAGAGTCCAAAGACATATGGAGTAATAAATTTCGTTGAAACGTTGTCAACTGAACAAAATGTGCTTTTCGTGAAATAGAGAAAGTCAACTAGCCTATCAAAGCGGAAGTTGCTGTTGACTTCAACAAAACATGTATATATATGCACACACACGCAGTGTGGGATGGGCTCTATGGCTGGCTTCTCAGTGAATTATGGTTGCTTTCGCCGACTGCTCCACGCATATCTATGTCAACATTAAGCGGAACATTTGCCACTAGAAAGCATGCGAACACCACAGGCGATGCCAGTCAAGATGGTCTGGAGCCGCTGATAGTGTTTCTATTATGTGCTGTGCTAAACTTGTGTTCTTCTGACGTTGTCCTGCTCAAGCAACTCTTACGAACACATAGGACACAGTAAGTGGCAACGTTTATAGCGTATATGGCGCAGCAGCAGGCGTGAAGAACAACGGCAATGCTTATACTTGCTCATACTTGCTATGCTATGCTTATACTTGCTTATAAATGCTTGCACATAAATGGCAATGCTTGCCTTTTGAGCCGTCTAGCAGATGGCAGAGTGAATAACAAAAACAGTCCAGACCATACGCATGACAAGGACACAGAGCCGTAGCAGCCACCCCCCGTACCTCCCGGCCGGTGGCCCCGAATGTTGAGGGGCCCCGTTGCTTCACGTATGATGTTAAAATTTATCATATTTATTATGTATAGCCTTTACCTTTTTGCTCAGATGTTTTCACCTGAGCTCATATTGTGATTATGTATAATAAATAAATTCATTATTTGGTGATATATTTATAATGGAGGCCCCAAGTGTTCCTTCGGGGGGCATAAGTCCTCGCAACGGCTCTGCCAGGATATCACTGCAGTACTAACTCGAACTTCTCTGGCAATTGAACACGCTTGTATGCAATATCAAACTTGTCATTGGCAAAAGGTGGATGTTTTCCTGATTCAGAAATTTGCAAACTTACCAGTTGAATTATATTATGATTATCGTAGCCAGGATTGCATCCGCAATGAAAAAACATCCTGTTTGACTTGCTTGTGTGTGTGTGTGTGCTTGTGTGTGTGTGTGCTTGTGTGTGTGTGCTTGTGTGTGTGTGTGTGTGTGCTTGTGTGTGTGTGTGTGTGTGTGTGTGTGTATGGTGTGTGTGTGTATGGTGTGTGTGTATGGTGTGTGTGTGTGTGTGTTTGTGTGTGTGTGCGTATGTATGTATATGTGTAGTTGTGTTTGATGACGCGAGCGAACATGTGTGAACAACATTGACACGATACTTTGACTTTGACATTGACTGGCTAGATAGATGAATTTGTGCGAAATTTTTGCTGTCCGGCGCCAGTTTGATTTGCCAACCAGGCTGGCTGTAAGTAACAGTGGTAATATAGGAAAACTTATGGCAATATCAGTGTGTACGAGCAACTACCATTTCAAAGACTGTCAATCCACGATAAAAAGTCATATAGACATAAGACATCACGGACAAGCAAGTCGTTAGAAAAATGTAATGCAGGACACAGTAGGTGCTGCGCGCTTTAGTCCTATATGAAAAATGTGTCGCTGGATGTCGTAGCGAGTATAGAATCAACTATCCCATGCTGAATTTTCCCAGGAAAGGCCTTGATTTTATGCAGCAAGTGTAAATGAGTCAGAGTTAGGGTGATAGACTTCGTCTAACTGAAGGGTGCTTATGTGTTCTTGTTGTAGATATTGGTTTCTCACATTGAACCTTTTGGTTTGTATGTGAGTGACGTTAAATACATTACCAACTTAAATAAAGAGTAACGACAACATTGTCCCTGTGAAACATGATGACATAGAACATGTCAATAACAAAGAGTAAGAACGATATCAAGTAGACATGGTGGTGAAATTATGAAAAAAGTTATAAGGATAGATAGGCATAAAAAGCCTAGAGGCAAGAACGCATGAAGGTAGAAACTTACAGATATATCAAGGTTGAAATAAGTCAAGTGGAAACGTAGAAAGCTGAAGATTATTGTCAAGTTCAGCTGCTCACCTTGATATGCAAAAAGTCGCGCACGTGGAAAGATATGGCCGAGCCATGCACTGGTGAGTCATCGTCCAGACTGCCATCATATGCCACGTTGGTGCGAACGGCAAACGCCACCGGCTTTGTCTAGCCACCACACACATACATGCGTACACACATTCAATAAGGGAAATGTCTACGATCCATATATAGCATAGCATATTTGTATGAGCTTTTAATAGAGAATAAAAAGTATACATATTCGCATTTGATTGAAAAGCTTTCGCACGAGTAGCGTTGAAATTCTTGAGTTTTCTCAAAAATGACTTAATTGGAATGACATTCTGAGCCAACACGCACTTAATTTTTCCAGATAATCCACAATGAAACTATAAAGTACTGAAAAATAGTGAGCTAGAAAGAAAATCAAACGATCAATTAATCGTTTGAAAGTAAACCTTGGCGATACTTTCGACGTTTTTGCATTATGCGTACAAGACTTGACATATCACATCTGTGGGGGACACACTTGTATAGTATTTACGAATTATGCATATTTTGATATTTCAATATTGTATAACTGTTATGATGTCATATTGTTTGTATTTTATATCAATAAATATGACGTCATAATAATGTGCGCATATGAGCAGCATATGTCTCATATGTATCTTATTTTGTCTTGTTTTGCCTGGTCGCATCGGTGAGGTCATTTTTGGTTTATTTGTTGAAAGTATAAATTGAAATGAATGAATTCAATTAAATTAATAGTTTATATATTGTTTTGATGATATAAGTAATTTCTCAGTTAACTTTATTGTGTATTTAACATGTGTGACGTGGCATGATCATGTGCCAACCATTGCTGACGTGGCCCTAAGTCACCAATTCACATTCAGGTCAATACATGTTCCTTGTGCTCTGACTGTCTTTGTGGCAACATCTCGGGTGGTTTATTCTAACTCGCCACACATCCATGGCTCGCTCATAGCATTGGTTAGTTCTGCTTATGTTTACTGGGGTCTGTGCTTGCGTCCAACGTTTCTCAAAACATTGCAGTGCGCTCTGTGGAGCTGAAGTGCATTTGGCAATGCTTCATAATGCTCTGTGCACGGTATTTAGGCACTAAGCCAATGCTCGGCCGAAACATTCGCTACACAAACACACACACTTTTCAGTGTGTATTCCTCATGTGTGGCTGAAAAAACAATATACACGAACTCGTTGAATTGTGGTTGAATTCAAACTAGCGTTGGAAATGATTATATTTGCTTGAAGTTTGACAAACGGAACATGGTCATTGAACATACCGATGGTAGAATCTGAACATGCTCGTCAAATGAAACAACAACTTCATGTCATTGCTACCTAAAATGATTAATTAATGATATGGTCACCGTGCTGGAAAGACTTCTTGATATCGTCATAATTATAATTCAACTCACTCATAAACAAGTAATCAACATCATTATAATTATTATTAATTACAGTCAAATCCAGTGACATGGGAAGAGTGCATGCAGACGTGCACCACGCAGCGATGGTTGCATGCACCAGAAGCGCCCAGAAGATATAGCCAGTTTGAGAAATACAAGTTTAGTTAGTTTGTTAAACTCATGTGAGCCCATGCATAACTCAAGAGAAACCCAACAACCTGAAACAATATATACAAGAGCAGCAATGCAATCACAAAAGTCAATTCATTTATAGAGTTATTTTCTAACCTTACAAGATACCCCCACCCACAACCATACACACATACACACACTTCCACACACAGACACACAAGCACACACACACACACACACACCAACGCGTTACAGAAAATACATGAAACACTACAAAAAAACATACGCGTTACATATAATACATACAATAAACACACACACAAACACACACACACACACACACACACACACACACACACACACACACACACACACACACACACACTGTATAGACAGGCACTAGAGCAACATACATCACTGTAACAACACTCACACACGTTTCAATTTACTATTTAATACATGAAAATAGAAATAAATACAAATTAATGGTATAACTAAAAATAAGTAAAAACAAAGAAATAAATAATACAATGAACCTTGTAAAACCTCGTAAGAGACCCGGATGTAAAAAAATCCCGTTTAAGAGAGTATTTCTCTGGGCCCGTCTCCTATACTTTACGAGCAATTTCCCCGGATATAAGAGAGTTTATTTTGAGTGACATTTTCTTGTCAAGAATCAGTCAAAAAGTCACTGTCCGCTGAGCGACAAGACCAACAGATAATTTGAGTCACATTAATTTAACAAAGTAAGGTAAGCGTTTTGAAAAGAACAGGTTATCTTACAGAGTATATGGTGTCATAAAAATATACCATAGCCCTTTTCAACAGAAAACCTGTACAATAGGAGCACTACTACGCTTTAACTTCCTGTGCTAACACTGGTTGTATCTGATGCAATTATTTATATAGAATCGAAAAAATGAAACTTAGGCAGTACAGTCTTCAGTCTCATCTCTTCTAAGTTTTTGTCAGCCCAACCCCTCCAGAATAACCAATTAGTGCACACATCTTCCTAGATGCACCTATACAGTTGAAATTCTAAAGTTCCGATTTCAGTTTGCGATTTACAGAAGTTTTGAAGAATTACAGAAGAATTTGGATGTTACAGAACAATGTATCCACATGATCCAAGCGGATATTCAGGTTTTATATGCCGGTTGTGATAGCGAATAAGTAACTTCTATGCTAAAAATTCAAATATCCTATATTCTTTTATACTTCTTCAAATACCTTCAAATATCTTATATTCATATACACAAACATTAACAACAACAACAACAATGTATTTGTATAGCGCTCACATAGAAACAAGCGCGAAAGAGACAACAATGAGAAACAACAGTACACGATATCAAGATGTGAGAAAAGAAGTAGAAAATTCACAGAAAGGAAAAAAATGGAGATAAATAAAATTAAAATAAATAAAAACATAAGTAATTGTAAATTAGAGTCATAGGGAAGCGTAAGGTGTAAGAGTGCGAGAAGTGGGATCAAAAGATTTAGCAAAAAGATATTCACGAAGTGAGGAGGAAAATCTACTGAAGTATGAAGAGGAAGTGATTGAGGAAGGAAGATCATTGTAGACCCGAGGCGCATAGAAACAAAAGGATTTTGCGGACCAAGGTGTACTCGTTGATAGCGCGAGGACAGGATAAAGGACGATGGACACGAGAATTGAAGTCATTAGAAGAAACTAGAAGATCAAAAAGATAGGAAGGGGAAGAGATATTGTGCAGAATTTTATATATGAGACAACACAGCCGAAAATGAATCCTAGGAATGATGGGAAGCCAGTGGAATTGGAACAAGAATTGAGAGGTATGGCGGCAAGGTGTAGGATGGAGCACAAAACGACAGGATTGATTAATTACTTTTTGAAGGATTTTCAGGAATTTGTTAGTAAGAATGTAGTGGAGTGAGCTGCAATAATCAAGACGAGAAAAAACAAGAGACTGTATTCATTTAATAGAAGAAGGCTGATCTAAACAGGATCGAATAGGGTATAGACTGCGTAAAATCAAACGACATGTGCGCGAAATAGAGACAACATTGTTTGAAAAGGACAAGTTGGAATCGAAGATAGCACCCAAGTTTCGAACAGAGGAAGATACAGCGATTGGGAGTAATGGAGGAAAAATGCGCGGAGGGTGAAGAATAAGAAATTCAGACTTAGAAGTGTTGAGAATGAGGCGACGAGAAGTGATCCAGGACGTAATATCAGAGAGAATATCATTGAGAAGAGTGGCATGAGAGAAAGGACAAGGAATTAGGAGTTGTATGTCATCGGCATAAATATGGAAAGGAATGTTGTATTTGTGGCATTTAGGTAGCCACGGAATTACGCACGTTCACAATGTGAGTTCTTTGGACCGACTATATTTGTGCATACAACAAGGGACGAGCAAGACATTACAGACAAACATACACACAAGATCAAACACGCACAATACGAGAAACACAACACGACACACAGGTCACTGCGCTTCTAGCAGGTACCGCCAGGTGGAGCGAGACGCAGTTACACGTGGCGCACCACAGGACTCCCCCACCAGAAGCGGAGCGGTATTGATGAGTTTCGATGATGATGGTGTCGGACTTTCGATGATGTCGGTGAAGCTTCGCCGGTATGGTAGACCGGCGCGTCATACTGCACGTCAGCACGAGGTCAAGTAGATTTCACACAATGAAGTCGACCTCGTGCTGCGTAGTTCGGTGGCGAGGTTGTTGAGCAGAAACTGCATCCAGCAAGGAGTCGAGCCAATCCTGACGAAATTATGTTGACCCCTTGCTGCGCAGACGTTTGCTGTTCAGTGAGGCAAAGTTTGTCGTAGGTTAGCGGAAACTGCATCCAGCAAGAAGACGAGGCAATATTATTGTGTTGTCTTCTTGCTGCGCAGGCGTTTCCTATTCGGTGGTTTTACGTCCGGCGTCCGTAGGAGAAAAACACGATTGAGTACGGCACCGGACGGAGTCGGCCTTGGATGGTGTGATGCAGGTGCGTCTGGTCAGCAGCTGATAGTGCGTCACTCGCAGGGAGGCACAGTAGGCTGCGACACAGACGGATAGGCGATGCGCGGAAAAACGAGGCAAAATCACAGGCAGATGAGACACAGTCAAAACAAATTCACTCAGCATCACACCATCCTCACTCGGGGCACCAATGTGGTGTTTAGCTCGCCACGAAGCGTCACATGCAAGCAGTGCGAGTTCTTTGGACCGACTATATTTGTGCATACAACAAGGGACGAGCAAGACATTACAGACAAACATACACACAAGATCAAACACGCACAATACGAGAAACACAACACGACACACAGGTCACTGCGCTTCTAGCAGGTACCGCCAGGTGGAGCGAGACGCAGTTACACGTGGCGCACCACATATTTACAAAGGACAGGACAGAGAGAAGACATGTAAAGATTGAACAGAGTAGGACTCAAGATAGAACCTTGAGGGACACCAGAAATAAGAGGAGCAGATTTTGAAACAGTTGAATTAAAGTTTACTGAAAAAGTGCGACCAGAGAGATAGGATTTGAGGAGAGACAATGCTGACGAGGATAGACCCAGAGAAGAAAGAGCATTGATAAGAATGGCATGATTGACAAGATCAAAGGCTAGAGACATATCGAGAAGAACAAGGAGAACTGATTGACGATAGGAAAATTGAGATAAGATTTCATGAGTAACTGAAATAAGGACGGATTCCGTAGAGTGAAAGGAGCGAAAACCAGATTGGAAAGGATGAAGGACCTGGGAAATAAAGGGAGACAACTGGGAAAAAATCGCTGATTCAAGGAGTTTTGAAGGAAAGCTGAGAAGAGATATAGGACGGTAATTAGCACATTCAGACGGATTTAATGTAGGTTTCTTAAGGATAGGATGGACGATGGATTACTGATCCCTTTATATGCCGTGATAGTTGATCTCAATGGGAGCACCGACGACCCACATGTTTTGTGCGTGAAACCTTCCAATTATCTACGTTCTGTGTCTTGTTTACCCACACATCACACTTTGTCTATGTGTTATATAGTTCTTGTACGGTTTGTTTGTATGTTGATCGCGGGCTACACAATCCTTTCGGATTATCATGCCCTGCCCTTTGCGTATTCTATTGTATACTGAAATTGTGTATTGTGAAAGGCAAAATAAATGATGATGATGATGATGATGTTTATCAGATAGGAATTGGCCATGAAGAAATGATGAGTTAATGAGATGTAATAGATAAGGAACAAGAGAAAATATTGAAGGAGAGATAGCTCTAAAATTAATAGGATCAGCCGGAGAGGAGGAAATTTTGAGGGAAGAGATCATGGTAAGAATATCTGAAAGATGTATTTGCGAGAATGAAGTGGATTGTAGAGACACACAAGTATGTGTAACAGGGATATTGGAAGAGGGGAGTTTAGATTGAACAGTTAGGACTTTATTTGTGAAATAAGAAGATAATTGAGAGGCAGTTAGATCGAGAACCAGTGAGAGAGTTGTCCAAGTTTAGAGTTGTCCAAAGAGACTTAGGGGATCGGGAGAGAGAAGAAAGACGGGAGAAGTAATTTTGTTTCGCTGCAGACAAGGCCGAGATATAAGAAGAGCGGGAAACAGAGAAGGAAGACCAATCAGATGGATGAGATGTACGTTTCCAGATTCGTAGAAGTGAACGTTGATGTCTCTTCAATAGACGAAGTTGAGAGTTAAACCAAGGAGGAGAATTAGTTGTATTGCGACGGATAAGTAAAGGAAACAAAGAGTCACTGATTTTAGATAAAGCAGAAGATAGGTGGGGATAGATGTCCGACATTATTGCTAATTCAGACTTTACTCAATAAAATAAATTTTGTACAGAAACGTTTTAAGTGATACACCAAAACTGATGATATTTTCGCAGTCTTAGAATAAAATTACCAGGAAAAATGACAAAGAATTTGGTTTCTTCCCGAAAAGGTTTAAAGTCATAGTCATACTCAGCACATATGCAAAAACACAACCCCAGATACTCATCGAGCACTATCTGTACATTCGTTCGTGTATTTCGTATCCTCTCACCGAGGGGAGGGAACAATACGAAAAAGAGAGTTATGAGACAGTATTTAAGATTATCAACTCAAAATCATCATGGCTTCAACAAATAAACTGATCCTCAGCTGGTCAATAAGTCGCTTCTAGTCCGACATGATTATGAGTATACTTGAGCCATTTCAATTAGGTGAATGACATTATGACACGCGCTAATAAATGATCAACATTATTTTCAACATTCAATAACACCCTTGAGCGGACCAATCTCCCAGCATGCATTTGAAAGGCGTCAGAACTTCTCAATATGTTTCATATTTATTATTGAGTGCATTGAATTATATAATGAATTACACGCTGAAATACCGCAGATTACCGATCCATAATTCCATTCATAATTAGACTCCACATTTTCCATGGTGGGTTTAAAAGCCAGAGCTATTTCAGGGTGAAAAATTCAGAGTGCCAAAGACTTATTTATCCAAAAGAACAAGCTCCATTTCAATAGATTGTATATGGCTGTTAATAAAGTACAGGTATGTGCAATTATTTGATGAAAACTTAAATTAACACGTAAATGATAGGAAAGGAGGGATTTTTCAAGATATTGTATATGTGGAACAAAGCAATTGAAAAACATTACCAGAAAAAATGTCAAACTTTGGGTGGGCTTATTGAACCGTACTACTAAAAAACTAGTATTTCAAGCCTCAAAAGTGACATGGGTTAATGACCGGGGCCTACGGTAAATGATAAATTTTAAGACATCATTAACGAAAAGAGCGTGTAGGAGAGCAGCACTGCCATCCTCCAGCAAGATATTCCTGTGATAACTGCTAACACTGACCCGTGCTCTACCCAGTTGCGCGAGGGCCAACCGCTCCGTCTCTCGACGTAGCGTTTCGCGTTCCTCATCAAGCGACAAGTCGGACGACGGATGTGAGTAGTTCGAATCAGCCGAACCCTGCACACACACACACACACATATATATATATATATATATATATATATATATATATATATATATATATATATATATAACCTCTAATTAAGCGACACTACAGGGAAGGTTTAAAAAATAGAACGACATGCCGCTCAAATAGAGGTTTTACATATATCCTTGTTCAGGTAGTAATAGTGGTTCACAATTTATGGACACAGAGATGGCTGTGTGAGTGTGTATGTGTGTGAGTGTGTATGTGTGTGAGTGTGTATGTGCATGCTCATCTTTCAGCTTTTGATTTTACTCACATACTACTTACTATATGACACTTACTTGTGATATTTACGATTTTATCACATTTAATAATAAATAAGATAAAATAATAAAATGAGATAGTAAAATAAGATGTATAATAAATTATGATATGACATATCTTATGATACAATGACATGATCTTATAATGCTCACTTATTATTACTAACTTACTTACAATACTAAATTTTATGTTTTCCTATATGTTTTACTTGTGCTTTATATTTTACCTGGAAAAACATTTTTCCTCACAGGATCTTTAAGCTGTATGAATAAAATGTAATTGAAAAAGTTTTGTTATTACGTCTATTGCATTTATATATATTTGATATAGCAATCGAAAATACATAGGGTTCAATAACTGTGCAAAAAAACTGTTAACTGTTCAAAAAAGTGCAAGCAATGAAAAAGGCTACGACTGGAACTGCTCATATTGGCGGCCAACTTAAGCAAAATTATAAAGGATTTAATTACATACCCCTAGAACAGGGGTTTCCAAACTAGGGGGGCGCGAGGGGGCGTGAAGTCACCTGCTCAAAATTGTTTTTTCAATTAGAATAATGAAATCATTCAAAGAACAAATATCTGTCATCAAATACATGGAAATCATATTTATAGCAGTCACTCAACCCGTTTCTATTAAGCTAGTTCTATTTAAACGTAAATATATGTAAGAATCACTTCATATTAAAAGAAGCACTGGAGGCGTGCGGGTCTACTGGAAGGAAAAAGGGGGTATCAGCTAAGATAGTTTGGGAACCACTGCCATAGAATAGCATATTTGTGTACTACGCATGCCAGCACATATGCTAACATATGTGATTGAAGTGTGAGCATTTTAGACACGGGAGTGTTAGAACTAGAGACCATCGATCGTAGAGCGTGTTATACGCGTCCAATGTGTATATCTTTATGCTGTGATGTATGTGTATATCCTTGTGTGTGTATGTGTGCCCTTATGTCTAGGTGCCTGTATGTGTATGTGTGCGTGTGTGTATGTGCGTGTGTGTGTGTTGTTTGCGTGTATCAGTTTACAAAGAAACAGATAGTGTGGAAGAAGTGTTTGATAAAGTGGGTAACTTGAGCGTGTGCGTGTTGAGATTGTTGATCTAATATAAAGCGAGAAGAGATTAAGACACAAACTTTGTAAAGCACACAAAAAGTTCGTTCAGTACGCATGTTTGCAACATTGCAAAGTTTGCGAAATGAAGTTGTTTGTTAGTCTTATGGTTGATCGTATATTCTATATAAATAATTCAGTGAAGGTAGGTCACCAGGAAAATAATGGGGAATGAAAGCGCTCAATAAAAACACACTTGATACCCACATACGGTCTTCCCAGTCGACTCAATGGAGCGTTTCCATGCTACGCTTTGGTTCTCGTGTACAACACATGCACACACTTTTTCACCAATATTTGGTGTCCTGTGCAGAAACAGAAGATCATGTGTAGAAGATTTCGGTATTTTGAGAGTTGAAAGAATAAGCCTAAATCCGGTCATGAATACCAAGCGCATTGATACATATATCCTTCCTATGCACACTGGTCCGCCAATATGCAGGGATTTCCCCAAATATTGGCGCAGTATTCCCAGAGGAAATGCGACTTTGCATCTTTGCTAGAAATTGTCTCGTAGGCACAATCTGTCTTGGTCCTCTCTCCACATACCACATCACTGTATCACGTGCCGATTCATATGCTCCCTGAATTGTGCATACATTCAAACATTACACATTCATGATGCAGACATCGCTGTGCAGAACTGTCAAATAGTCTTTGCCGCCTAGAGCGTCAACGCTAACAAACACATCGGTAGGTAATGAACAGTGGCCGCGCCAAGGACAGGTCTTGAAGGGGATGAAATCCTCAAAAATATGCGAAGATCTCCCGAGGCCTCCGAAAAATCCTGACTATAAACATGTCAAGTGTAGTTTCCCATGTTACGCAAATCCCCCAGATATTTTTCCTTAGCCCCCTCAGCTCCCCACCGAAAAATCCCGCCGCCGCCAGTGATCATGAATATAGACAAATATACGGTGTGTATGGAGTGTATGCGAGCTAGCCAAGACGTGTAGAGTCATTAACATATGCATATGTGATATGGCTGTGATTCAGTGGTAACACGTGCACACACACATAATTACGCAAAAATATTACAGAAACTGTCCATAGCAAAATTAGCAGATAAGAGATAGCGAGACGACTTGATTACCATTTATTGACGTTTAACAGAAAAAGAACAGATACAGAATATAAAATCATTTCGGCACTCGAAATCAAGCAGGAATCATAGTTTAGGTGTTCGACGCAGAATCAAGATGGATATGCAATAATAGCTTCCCAAACAGGGCGATAGATGATTGGAACAAATCACCGGAAGAAACCATCAAGCAGATCACAAGACAAATGTTTAAACAGAAGTATGATCTCTGAAAGGCAGGAACCACCAGTCTTTGACTCATTTCTGTGGAAACCACTCGATGAGAACACAGGTGCTCGCATGCATGTGATGAGGTACAACAGTTAGTGGCAATTGGCAGCGGCGGCACCAGGGTATTCCAATGGCTGGTCTGAGGGGGGCAGGGTCAAAATGTAGGAGTTTAGCGAAACATGAGTAACTACAGGGCGAAGAGGAATTGACGCTTTTGGCGGGGGGGCTTCAGCGCCTGCAAGTCCCCGTTTGGTGCCGCCACTGCCAAATGATTATCGAAATTGGTTAGATATTACTTGAAAACTTCCCTGAAAATCACTTATGTGTTTATCTCAAATATAAGCTATGTTCACTTCAAATCTGAAGTATAGCTTATATCATATTCAACATGAAAACAGTACTAAACTACTTTTATTTGATCATCACTAGCATTACTTGCAAAATAGACATTTGAAATTTCGTTTTTGTCCCATATATTATCCGCCGTTTGACCTGCCATCTCAGCAGCGGTGCTAAAAACCACAGTGCATCGGCGCATAACAGAAAGATTAGTCGAGAAGAAATAGTGGCAAGAACGGATATTGGCGCACGAAACATCAGGCGTTTGAAACTGTTGAAAGCGATTTACATCACAGCAATGCACCCAAAAATCAACGTGCAATTGGAGGAAAATGGTGTTCTCCCCATCCAAAGACCCCAATCAAGCAGTGAGCTGAATGCGCCCATGCGCGAGGTGCCAAAAACGGCTGCGCGCAGTGGCGTGAGCCATAAGTGGTATATGTGCGAATTTCGCGCAGCGCATACACAAGGTGTAAAAATGGCACGTTCAAGCGACGTCCTATATAAACACACAATCGACAACACACAAACGGCATTTAGTTGACCACATTGTCCGAGGATGAAGACGGGTTTCTCCACGCATGTCTGTGTATATGTCTGTGTGTGTAAGTATAATGTTTGGTGTGTGTGTGTGTGTGTGTAAATGTATGTTGTTTGCTGGAATAATCGACTTTCTTAATGTTGACAGAACGGCATGGCGTGATGTGCACCGTCTAGAAATAACCCAGCAAGTAATGAACGTTTCTAATGACCTGGCGCGCCAAAGATGACGATCATTAGCAGACGCCCGAGGCGAAAAAGAGCAAATAGACAGAGAGAGAAAGAGAATGGTGAAATTGACGCAACGTCGGGCGAGCTTATTGACTGTCTTTGTACAAGGGCCTAATCTATTATCTCAATGAGACTGACGAACAATATGGCATTGTGTATGGTTGTGTCTGATATCTGTATGTGTGTGTGTGTGAATTATCCAACTGTATTCTTGCAATAAATGCGATCAGATCGGTCTGCCCTGCCTCGTATTCTCATCAAATCCAGTCCAATTTTGAACATACACGTTAGCATATTACCTTTAATAATCGTTCTCATTTTCCGTCCAATTCTTCATCCACGACATCAACTCCCCTGATATCTCAACAACATGATAACAATCTCCCCTGATATACTGCCCCTGATACTCCAATTTCCAGAACAATTTTATAAATGGCACTCTATCAAAGGCATTTTTCAACTCCAAAAGAAACAATCAATCCATTGATTTCTTTATTACACATAGTTGATATCTAGAGTTGGGAATTTAAAAATATTGTCACATAAATGCCATTTTTAGCGATAAAAAAACATAAAATGTCATTTTTACTAAAAAATGTCGACTAAATATATAATTATATAGGTTGCGCCTGGAATTAATCATTGTTAATTCTGTAAATAATTGTAATTATACAAATAACGGATTTAACATGTTATGATACACTCTAACACTGCATTTAGGTACAATATTAATGCCTGCAACACTATATATGGAAATATAGCAACGTTCCTGATAGATTAATAGAACCAACAATGTCGCAAAGAGTTTCAGATGGTCTGCAATAACTCGCTATGCAGATCAAATCGCTCCAAGCTGGGTGTACATGTCATTGGATTTTTGAGAATCAAGAGATCTACATATATGTACTAACTTTGAAATTTTTGGGAAATATTCAACCCAAATTGCTCAAATGGTGTTAGCTCAAATGGTGTATTGTCACGCTCAAAAAGGTTGAAGGAATTCAAAGTGAAGTCGAATTTTCCCAGAAACACATGTCTGATGGGAGCAGCATGTGTTGCGTTGCATGTCACAAAACTGTGTTCGCTGGTCACAAGTGGCAGCTCGGGCAACACAACAAATCGTCTCCTCACTCGACAAACATTGAATAAAAATGTGAATGTAGAATCGAATCATTGCGCCTCGAAGCAGCACTCCAAATTGGCACCACTATCATGAAAATTTCGAGTGTAGTTCCTCATGTTTCGCAAAGCCCTACATCATTTTCCTTAACCCCATCAGCCCCCACCGGAGAAATCTTGGCGCCGCCACTGCACCCCTACCTTATCGGAAGGGCCCAATCAAGGTAGAACTTTCGCCACGCACTACAAAAATAGCACCTCCCTAAAGGTGGCTTCCAAATAAAATATCGCTAGATATATCCTTAAAGTGCAAATAATTATTTGCAAAATAATAATTAGTTCGTAGATTATAATCTACGAAAAATTCCAAAATACAAGTATTATATTAAAATTGAGTAACATATTTTAGGGTTTTTGACAGCATATTTTAACATTTTTCGTCACATAATAAGCACATAAAAAGCCGAAAATTATCACATAAAATTACCAACTCTATAACTGTCATAAAAACTTAACAAGGTTGACACGATCTTCCTGGCCTAAATCCGTAATGACAATTAGAGAGGGTGTTCTTGTTTCTAGATGCTTCACCCAGTGATCCTTTGTGAGCCCCTCGTTGATCTTGCAGAGTACACTCGTCAAAGACACCCGCCTAAAGTTCTTAGGATCACTTTTGGTGCCTTTATTATTATTATTATTATTACTTACAGGCAAATCCAGTAGCATGGGAAGAGTGCAAGCACTATTACCACCCTAAGGTGGCCCCATGTACCGGAAGCGCCCAAAAGATTCAGAGAGAAAGAGAGTTCGAAGAGAAAAAAGTCTAGAAAGAGAGTTGGAAAGGAAATAATAAATAAATAACAATAGATAATAAACCATCATCCGATAACAATCCATAATGTCACTCCGCCCACGTTCCTCAATAAGTAATAACAATCAACAATAAATATGTGATTCAGTAAATAACAGCCATCAATAAATAAGAATAAATATTAATAAATAAGTAATAAATAACAATCAATAACAATCAATATGATTCAATATGAAACATCCAACAATAAATATAAATATGATTCAATAAGTAACAACAACACAAATAAATATGATTCAATAAACAACAACACCAATTAATATGATTCAATAAACAACAACAACAATAAATATGATTAGATAAACAGCAACAACAATGAATATGATTCAATAAACAGCAACAACAATAAATATGATTCAATAAACAACAACAACAATAAATATGATTCAATAAACAGCAACAACAATAAATATGATTCAATAAACAACAACAGCCAACACTGAGTAAGAGTATAATTTAATAAATAACAACAAACAATAATAAATAGTAATAAATAGAGAGTAAAATAAGAATAAATATAAATATAAAGAAAATAAATAACAATAAGCATGAATAAATAACAATAAATATGAATAAATATACGATTAATAAGACTCAACAGTCAATTCTGCTCCTTCAGTAGCATTATATTTACTTTGGCCTTGAATTTCTGCAAATTGTTCTGCGAGAAAGCCTCCTCCTTCAACTTGTTCCAAGTAGACACAGTGACCGGAAGAAAGCAACGTTGGAATTGGTTTGTACGACAACGAATTGGAGCCATGCACTGGGAATGCTGTTTGGATGTAAACCATTGCTTCTTGCTGCCACGAAATCATCAGGAATTGACTTGCTCATCGGATGATGGTCGTTGTGCTTGATCTTGTACAGCATGCACACGCTGCTGACCTTTCGACGATGGCAAAGATCACCAAGAACCAAGTCACCACAGAGGAACTTGCAAGTTCTAACAACTCTGTTGATGAGATTGAGGTGACAATCCGCAGCAGAAGACCACACGGGGGCGCAGTACTCCAGAATTGGCAAAATGAAACAGCGAAAACAACTTTTTGAGATTGTGCTGCTACCGAACATCCGATATGCCTTTCTTATAATTCCCAGTTTCCGCGATGCCGAACAAACCAGCTTCCGAATGTGACTCTCAAACGTCAGCTTTGAGTCTACATGTACTCCCGATATTTTGAGCTCATCACACACGCTGAGTTGGGCGTCATTTATGAGGATAGCTCCATGTGAAGGCTGAACGGTACGTGACCTAGAAACCAACAAGCAATAAGATTTCGAAGTGTTCAGCATCATATTCCACCTCTCACACCACTTCAGGACGCTGCTGAGATCGTCGTTGACCGTTCGATGCACCTGTGGTCTGTACGAAGGAGATGAAAATACAGCCATCAAGGTGATATCATCAGCATATCCATATACAGGGTTGCGTGTGGTTGTGTACAGGTCAGCGGTGTAAATGTTGAACAAAATAGGACCCAACACACTTCCCTGCGGGACACCGGACACAATGCTCTGCCAGCCACTGTATGCTCCATCGATGGCAACACGTTGTACGCGATTGGAGAGAAATTGATGCAAAACACTTAGCAAACGGCCGCCGACTCCAATGTTTCTCAGTTTTTGCAACAAGCCCTGGTGGCTCACACGGTCAAATGCTGCCGAGAAATCCTACTGCCACAATCCAGGCTCCAATGCCTTTGTCTAGCACTTGCTGGAGCTCATGCGTGATAGTAAGCAGAGCGTCAGTCGTGCTGAGTTTTTTGCGGTATGCAGATTGGTTTTCCGACAGCAGATTGTTGCTCTCCAGGTACTTGGACAGTCTGGAAGATATCAAGTGCTCGAATATTTTGGTCAGAATCGGCGTAATTGATATTGGCCGGTAGTTTGCCACATCAGCTGAATTGGTTCCTTTTGGTATGGGCGTGATATTCGCAACCCGCCAACATGATGGGAACGAACCAGTCTTCATCAAGCGCCTGAAAAGAGCACTGAGCTTCGGAGCTAGAGTATCTGCCGTATTCCTATGCATCGGGACCACTATCCATTGCTTCCATTAGGCCTGCCAAGTTTAAGAGTGTTTTGATTATATCATGAACTGGCTTCACCAGCCCATTGAGGTAATCCTTCAGTGTGTGTCCAGATATTCCATCGGGACCAACAGATGTTGAGCTCAGCCAGCCTGTCCATGAGTCGTTCCTCGGTAATTTGCAACTCGATCACCGCGTATGTGTGTGTGTGTGAAGCAAAGTAAAGTAAAGTAAAGTAAAGTAAATTGCTTTATTGTACATCCTTTGACAATATATCGCAGGCTTTTCAGCACAATGGTACAAAAAATAAATAAATAAGAACACACATACACAAATACACACATGCACACACACACACACACAATGTATGGAAATACGTCATTTTCAAAAACAAATTGAAGAAACATTTGATGGAGAAACAAAGAACTGGAAATTCTGAAATTACTCTTGTTTGAGGTAACATATATTTCTCTCTTTCACACTCCTGTTGTTTTGCGAATTGTTTTCAAATTGTCGTTTGCAAATTGTTTGATTCATGATTGTTTGAATCATGTTTGATTGTTATTCGATTTTATTGCCTTGTGATTGTATATTTATTTAGTTCCTCACTATATTTGATTTAAACAAGTCCTAAAAGAAGCTTCGGCTTATAGGACTTTGTCACTGTGCTATACGATTTTTTTCACATGTGAGTGCTTATATGTATGAGTGACAATAAACCTAAACAAACAAACAGACACGCAAGCACGCACACACACACACACATATATATATATATATATATATATATATATATATATATATATATATATATATATATATATATATATATATATATATATATATACACATATATACACACAAAATGTCATACACCACACATACATACACACATTGGATGGTCGGATATATCATTTGAGTTCATATCTGGCCGCATCGTCATTTATCCGCCGTCTTCCTGAATACGTTGAAATATTGGGGTAGATGATTTCACTGTGTCGCGAAAGTCGATGTTCGTGTGGTCTTTCAATGGTGTACAATACAATTGGAGTTTTCGTTCGTAGAATACTGCTTATGAGTCGTCTTCCGTTTGTTATGAACAATTATTTTGACGTTGTAATTCCGAATTTTGCAAATGCATCAGATATGTGGTCGCTTTTTCGTCGGTTTGCTAGAATTCGTGCACAAAAGTTAAGTATTTTCTGTATTTTCTTCAGTAGTGTCGTTCCTGTAGCGTCGTATATGGAGACGCAGTATGTCAGTGTAGAATAGATGAAGGCATTGATGAGTGACCGGTGAATTTTCCGTGGTAGTGATAGTTTAGCGTGATTGAGAGCTGTAAGTGTAGCTGTGGATTTACGCGTAACATTGTCAATGTGTTTTTCGAACGTCATATGTTTATCGAGTGTAACTCCTAGTAATTTCATCGTGTTTTGTTCGGTTATGTTTGAATTTATGAAGCGCAGGGGTGTGTGTGTGTGTGTGTTTGTGTGTGTGTATGTGTGTGTGTATGTGTGTGTGTGTGTGTATGTGTGTGTGTATGTGTGTGTGTGTATGTGTGTGTGTATGTGTGTGTGTATGTGTGTGTATGTCTGTGTGTGTGTGTGTGTGTTTGTATTCAGCTAATTGTATTCTTGCAAGAAATGAGCTGAGCTTATATTGTCCTACCGCGTATGCCGATCTTATCCAGTCTATTATATAACACCCTTATGTAGTTTGACATCATAATTCTGTTGGAGAGACAATTTCAATTATCTACGCGTGGATATGTTTCAGACACCATGGTTTCCTTAATCGTTGTTTGTGATACTTACTTACATAATGGCGCCTTAAAGACCGCCATAAAGACCGACATCGTCTGCTTAGTCTGATTAATCTCTCTTCATACGGCAAGTTTTCTACAACAACAACAAACATGTATTTAATATAGCGCACAAAATAATTACAAGTGCGCGACAGGCAAAATACGACTGGAGCAAGTGTAAAAATTGGGTCGACTGCGCAAGTTGGGTAATGTATAGACATGCAGCGCAGAACAGAAACACAAACATGTAGCAATTATGAGTCCGCAATATGTAACGAAATGTGCAAAATAGAGAAATCATTAAATCAAAGCAAAAAGCAATTAAATCAATATCAATAGAAAAAATCAATCAATTATATCATTGCAAACAAGTAAACTTATAAAGACTCTGCGGCTAAAAACAGGAAATGTTTGTGGAGTTCAGAGGAGAAAGATGAATGGGATTTCATTCGGAGGAGGCGAGGAGGAAGTGAATTATAAATGCGGGGTGCAGAAAAAAAATGATTTCGCAGACCAGGTGGACTGGTTCAACGCAGGGGGACAGATTAGGAGTAGGATGGCGGCGTGATGAACTCTTTTGAACCAGAAGTAGTGAGCGTAGATAGGACGGGGGTGAAGGGCAGTGAAGGATTTTGTACACCAAACAGCAAATTTTGAAGCAAATTCGGAAATGAGCAGTGAGTCAACCAAGACGGAGGATGTGTGCTGAAGTTGGCGTTTTGGGAGGAAGTCTAAGAACAAAGCGACAGGCAAGATTGATAATGGATTGTAGATGGCGGATACTTTTGAGGGGAAGGTGAAGAAACCAGGAGTTATAGTAATCTAGGCGAGTAAAAATGTAAGAATTGACGAGAAGAACAGCAGAAGATTCGTCCAATAGAAAACGTATGGGATACAATTTTCGTAGAATGAAGCGGCAAGAGCGAGTGAGTTGAGAAAAGTGTTGAGAAAATAATATTGTCGGATCAAATGTGATGTGAAGGTTGCGAAGTTGAGAAGCTAGAGGCAAGGAGACAGTGGTAGGGGTCATCCTTGGAGGATGAAAAGCTAAGTAGAATGTGTTGTCGTGATTAAGAAGGAGGTATCTCGAGGCAGCCAATGACAAAATATGGTAGAGAAGTTTAGATACCAAAGTAGAATTATGTAAAGATAGGGGAAAGTAAATTTGTACATCGTCAGCATAGACGTGAAAGTAAATAGGGTATTCTCTGAGGATAGAACAAAGGGACGAGACGTAGAGGTTGAACAGGAGTGGTCCCAGGAGAGAACCCTGTGTGACGCCAGAAGTCAACGGAACATTGACAGACATACGGAAATTACAGCGGTCAGACAAGGAACGTGTATGAAAGTAGGAAAAGACAAGGGAAAGGCGGAAGAAGAAACGCCAATATGGGCGAGATCTTCACAAAGAATGGAATGATTGACGAGATCAAAACCAGATGACAAATTAGCAGAACAGATATTAGCAGAATAGATTTGCCGAAGGAAAAGCTGGAAAAAATGTCATTAGTGAGGCGAATAAGAAGAGTTTCAGTTGAATGATTTGACATAAAGCCTGATTGACAAGGATCAAGGACCGGAGTAATAATCGGACGAAGTTGTTCAAGGATAGCGTGTTCAAGAAGTTTAGAAGGAAGCGTAAGCATAGATTTAGGACGATAGTTGGAGGGGATGGTAGGATCAAGATTAGGCTTCTTCAGGATGGGTGTGATTACAGCATGCGTAGAAGCTAGAAATTGACCATGAAAAAAGGAGCAATTAACCATATGGGTGACAATGGGGAGCAAGAAGGTAGATCGAATCAGAGAGAGCGGACAAATTAATAGGATCCGAGAGAATTCTTTTGTTGTGGAGTTTAAGGAGAAAAATAGATGTGTATAGGGAGAAATTGGTACGAAGGCCGAAATTGAATTTGAGGAGGTAGGAAAAGATAAAGGAAAATAGCTTTTTGGAATATCGAGAGTAGTTTATCCATTTTTTTAGTGAAAAGTTTCCTTTTTTCACTTGTAACAATTCTTTTCAGAGTGGACCACTGAGAGTGCGAACACTTTCTCAGTGATGATAGGTGAGAAGTGAAATAAATGGATTTGGCGGAAGCAAGAGAGGTGAGGAAGAAATCGTCTTCAAGTCTTCAAGTCCATTAGATTATCATTTTCATTTCGATATCATTTAGATATCATATTCATTAGATATTTTTATAATTGAGATATTGATTTTCATTTTCATTATATTTTATCATTTCGTCCTTTGACATTTTTGTAGCCAGTTTTTTACATTTTCTATCCTGGCAACGTGATAGACCCTGACCACAGCGGTATATTTCAGCATGGGTTCAATTATTATTATTATAACGTTCTTCAGCATATCCTCATCCACATGATAGTAAGTGTATCTCATCTTTGTCAAAAGAGTATACACCATAATACTGAATTCACTGAAACCCTCACGTTCACTGAATTTTTCACTGAATCGATCTATTGTGTTCTCTAGTCGTGCAACTGTTACGGTATAATGTGTGTGTGTGTGTGTGTGTGTGTGTGTGTGTGTGTGTGTGTGTGTGTGTGTGTGTGTGTGTGTGTGTGTGTGTGTGTGTGTGTGTGTGTGTGTGTGTGTGTGTGTGTGTGTGTGTGTGTGTGTGTGTGTGTGTGTGTGTGTGTGTGTGTGTGTGTGTGTGTGTGTGTGTGTGTGTGTGTGTGTGTGTGTGTGTGTGTGTGTGTGTGTGTGTGTGTGTGTGTGTGTGTGTGTGTGTGTGTGTGTGTGTGTGTGTGTGTGTGTGTGTGTGTGTGTGTGTGTGTGTGTGTGTGTGTGTGTGTGTGTGTGTGTGTGTGTGTGTGTGTGTGTGTGTGTGTGTGTGTGTGTGTGTGTGTGTGTGTGTGTGTGTGTGTGTGTGTGTGTGTGTGTGTGTGTGTGTGTGTGTGTGTGTGTGTGTGTGTGTGTGTGTGTGTGTGTGTGTGTGTGTGTGTGTGTGTGTGTGTGTGTGTGTGTGTGTGTGTGTGTGTGTGTGTGTGTGTGTGTGTGTGTGTGTGTGTGTGTGTGTGTGTGTGTGTGTGTGTGTGTGTGTGTGTGTGTGTGTGTGTGTGTGTGTGTGTGTGTGTGTGTGTGTGTGTGTGTGTGTGTGTGTGTGTGTGTGTGTGTGTGTGTGTGTGTGTGTGTGTGTGTGTGTGTGTGTGTGTGTGTGTGTGTGTGTGTGTGTGTGTGTGTGTGTGTGTGTGTGTGTGTGTGTGTGTGTGTGTGTGTGTGTGTGTGTGTGTGTGTGTGTGTGTGTGTGTGTGTGTGTGTGTGTGTGTGTGTGTGTGTGTGTGTGTGTGTGTGTGTGTGTGTGTGTGTGTGTGTGTGTGTGTGTGTGTGTGTGTGTGTGTGTGTGTGTGTGTGTGTGTGTGTGTGTGTGTGTGTGTGTGTGTGTGTGTGTGTGTGTGTGTGTGTGTGTGTGTGTGTGTGTGTGTGTGTGTGTGTGTGTGTGTGTGTGTGTGTGTGTGTGTGTGTGTGTGTGTGTGTGTGTGTGTGTGTGTGTGTGTGTGTGTGTGTGTGTGTGTGTGTGTGTGTGTGTGTGTGTGTGTGTGTGTGTGTGTGTGTGTGTGTGTGTGTGTGTGTGTGTGTGTGTGTGTGTGTGTGTGTGTGTGTGTGTGTGTGTGTGTGTGTGTGTGTGTGTGTGTGTGTGTGTGTGTGTGTGTGTGTGTGTGTGTGTGTGTGTGTGTGTGTGTGTGTGTGTGTGTGTGTGTGTGTGTGTGTGTGTGTGTGTGTGTGTGTGTGTGTGTGTGTGTGTGTGTGTGTGTGTGTGTGTGTGTGTGTGTGTGTGTGTGTGTGTGTGTGTGTGTGTGTGTGTGTGTGTGTGTGTGTGTGTGTGTGTGTGTGTGTGTGTGTGTGTGTGTGTGTGTGTGTGTGTGTGTGTGTGTGTGTGTGTGTGTGTGTGTGTGTGTGTGTGTGTGTGTGTGTGTGTGTGTGTGTGTGTGTGTGTGTATGTGTGTGTCCACACCGCTACACGCCAAATCGGTCACCGTTTGATAGTTTCAACGCACCAATGAGCCTACGTTCTGGGTAATTTCTCAACGGATTTGCAACATGTTTCACGTAGCATGCATGAAGCGTTGAGGACAGAACCCATCAAATAGCACATGAATCAATATGCAAAAGAAATGATGTAAATAATGTCACAGGCACGTTTTGTCTAATATTCTGGTAATTAATTCCGTATAATCCTACGAAACTATTGAATATTGATTAGTGAGGAAATAAATTGTCCAGAAGTTTCACCCGATTATAAGTACAGACACAGGAATGAAGTATGAGGCTATGAGGCATATAATGCTTATATGAGGCATTTCTTATTTGATATATGAACAGGTCGGGTGGCATTAACGTCGGCTGCAAACACTGACGGCGCCAGCATTTTTCCGGTGGGAGGCCGAGGAGGGCCGAGGGGGGCCGAGGGGGGCTAAAGAAGAAGATGAGGGGGCTTGGCGTAACATAGTTGCATAATATTCTGATTATCTGAAACAATGAAATTTTGTGCGCGCGCGAAAAATTGAATTTTTACTTACATATATATATAAAAATTGACCTTTCTCAAAGGCCAATGACAAATGTTTTGATACACTTTTTTAGGCACGGACCAAACCATTATACACTCGCAGAAGGAACAGATTAAATTCAACTAGTTAAGCCCCGGGCACCTGAGACATTTTAACAAAAACAACTCAGACAGGCCGGAAAACCTCAGAATGATGATATGTCCGGAAAAAAGACGGTGTATGGTCACTATACGAAACATGAGGAACTACACTCGAAATAATGCATGTTCAGGATTTTTGGAGAGGGGGGCATAAGGGAGAGAGGGGCAACGTGAGATATCCGTGATCAATGTGAGAGTAGTGTGTGCACGCTGCCAACTCGACACACATTAGCAGTGCAACATTGCAGACATATTTAGCGTTGCTGCACCAGTTTGTGCAAGAGCACACCACTCTGTCTGCTCACAAACACTCACCTACTATGTTTGTACCCACAAACGCCGAGAGAGAAAGAAAGAGTGGGTACGGCTTGAAAAGATCATCTAAATATTCACGTTATCTATATACACGCTCTCACATACAAACACACACACACACACACACACACACACACACACACACACACACACACTGAGAAGTGTTAAGAAGTATAATTTCCCATATAGGTGTGTTGATGTCTGGAATCAGTTAGGGGAGAATATTGTAGGAGCTAAAAGCGTAGGAGCATTTAAACAAAGACTGGATAGTGTGAAATACTGGGAATAAGGAAGATAGGTTAGAGGGTGGGTTGGAGACAGGACAACACGAGCACAGCTCATCTCCTGTGGTAAACAAATAGGTGAGTACCAATAGGTGAGTACACACACACACACACACACACACACACACACACACACACAAACAAACACACTCAGACTCAAACACTGTAATACGGTGGTGACTTTCAACACGCGCACGCAGTCCAGAAAGCTCTTGGTCAGGTGAGCCCTGTCGTGTGTTTGTGTATGTGTGTGTGTGTGTTTGTGTGTGTGTGTGTGTGTGTGTGTGTGTGTGTGTGTGTGTGTGTGTGTGTGTGTGTGTATGTGTGTGTGTGTGGGTGTGTGTGTGGGTGTGTGTGTGTGTGTGTGTGTGGGTGTGTGGGTGGGTGTGTGCGCGTGTGTGTGAATTCAATCAGTGTAATTTATACACGGGCACACACAGGCACAGTGGAGTCACCACGTGCACGCCTGAGTGACCAATAACAGTTCATACTGGCACATGTTCTAATCAAATTGTGCTCAGTTGATTAAATTCCTTGTAAACTGCATGCTAGCCAGCGGCGGCGCCAGGATTTGAAGGCGGGGGACTGAGGAAGGAGGCTAAGGAAAAAGATGTGGAGACTTGGGCAGACAAAGGGTGGCGAAATTCCGAAGTGAACTGTACCTCTATTTGAACTACTTCTCTACCTCTACTTCTCTGATAGAACGGCACTTTGGGGAAACAATTGAAATATAGAACGGCACCCCCTAACTGAACGACACCTCTAGTTAAACAACAATTTGGTGAATTATTACCTTTTAACAATAGCTATGATTGACTGATTTTAAATTTAGTAAACTTATGATTACATTAAATATGTTATTACACATCATTACACTTGTGATTACATATCAGTTGTGCATTTTATTAAATTAATATATATATATATACTCTAACTGGTTTTCATTTAATCCATAAATGCGCCGTCTCTTCTGAAATTTCTGACCAGCTATTCGAAAAATAGAGCGGCACCCTTAGGAAGGTTTGCAAAATAAAAGTACATGGCGCTCAAAAAAAGGATTCAGAGTGTTTGGATTGTGTTTTGCCCGTCATTGATATGGTCCACACAGTTTTACATAGTTTTACAGTTTTACAGTTGAGACCACATAATCACAGGTTATGCGGTCTCATATCAGTGATAAAAATATGCACTGTCCGCTTTTGGTCCATATTTAATATGTTCATAGTCAAAACAGTCGGCACACACACATACACGCACGCACATACACATGAACAAATGCGTGGTATGCACACATACACACACATATACGCATACCAGCATACACAGGTGACATCGTATGGAATCGATGTGGTGCAAGCTAGCACATAAGACAAACACGCAAACACTCAACATGGGCGCACGCACACGTACAAGCAGACTAGCGTTCGGCTGAGTGCGTGTGTGTGTGTGTGTGTGTGTGTGTGTGTATGTGTGTGTGTGTGTGTGTGTGTGTGTGTGTGTGTGTACGGTATACTGTAAATTCACGCAAGGTCTACTACGCAAACGTACGCCATATTGATTCCCATCAGTCACAGTGTGTGTGCGTGTATGCGTGTGTGTGTGTGTGCGTGTATGCGTGTGTGTGCGTGTGTGGGCGTGTGTATGTTGACACCCGTAAGAGAACGCACAGCCATCTACAGCTTCGTCACACGATATGACCATCAGTAAACAGCACACACTAACACACACACACACACACACACACACACATATAATATACATGCATATATACATGAATGTATGTACTCGTATATATACGTGCACCAAAGTCTACTATATACTGTATTTAGTAGTCCTTGCCTTACACATATAAATGTGTCTTTTAAATACATCACTCATAATTCTGCTGCAATGACTTGTATGTTGCAGCAATGCTCTCACACTAACGGTCGGCAACGCGCGGCATGCAATATGTATGGCAGCGTCCTAGTGGAGCAATGAAGGCTCTGAAGACGACACAGGATTGAAATACTAAGAGAGAAGAATATTGATATATTTAATATGGATTATATGGGACTAATTCATCCATTTCGTGATGTTGAAGTTGAATCCTTAAGGAAACAGGACCACTCATTTTAGCTCAACATTTTAATTTTGGGAAACGAGCCCAATTGTTGCAACCTGGCCGTGTTGCATTGTTCAAGGGTTTGTGATGAGGCGGTTGGTGGAACTGACGGAGCTAGCAGATAGGAACTCGTTTGCTGGACTCTGGCTTGATTTTCTGCAAGCACTGTAATAAATTTTGCAACATATTTAGCGATGGTTTAGCATCTAAATAATGTATTACACATTGAAAAAGCGCGTATTTGCGCGTGCAATGATTTCGTTGGCTCTTCGGTGACTCATCAGTGTTTGCTCTGAAGTTCTTGCTCCAGGTTGCTCTTTTGGCTTTTCGGTGGCGTCCACACATTAAAGATTCCGATTGTAACAAAAATCGCCAAATCGCTAAAATAAATCGAAATTGCGTCCAAATTAACGCCCATGGAGTAAAATTGACTTATTTCGTCTCTTTTTGTCCGGGATAGTCGTTGTCGTTCTCTCATTCTAATTGTACAAAACTGGTGATATTCCTGAAGACAACAGTAGAACCATACACAGTGGACCCCCCAAATAGCGGAATACTTCCTTAGTCCCGATCAGAAGCGTACCAAATACATGTTAATTGCACCTCCAAATAGCGGCATACAAACGTCCAAATAACGGAATGATTGATAGGTCCCCACCCATATAGCACACCTCCAAATAGCGGAAAACGAGGGTTCTGTGTGATTCTAAAATTTAGGATGTATGTAATATATTGACTTCGGCTTGTCGACAGTTGTCTGACAGTTGTTGACTTTTGCAGGTTGATTGGTAGTGACGATTGACTTATTAGGACAGGCTATAGGCATAGACACAATATAATAGTACGCACAGGCATATTATTAGTAGGGTGACCTTTTGGTGCGCTAAAAATCAAGAAATGTTGCGCTAAAAAACCCCAAAAGTTACGCTAAAAAGTTGCGCTTAAAATTTTGCAGAAATCTCACTAAAAACCTGTAAAAGGGTAGTGCAGATCACTTAATCATGAAAAACATACGTGTTTTGAGAAAAATGTGTGCTTTTCACATTCCACAACTATTACTACAATACGTTTTGAGCACTCGCGGTTGTGCTAGGATTGCATGCTTCATGAGCTTCAACTGTCACCTCACTGGCGGCAAGGGTGACATTTGGATGAGCTAAAAATCGCAAATAGTTGCGCTAATAAGGAGAGCTCAATGTTTTGCTTAAACATCACCAATTTTAAATAATAGGGTAATAAAATTTAAACACTGAAATCACTCTGGGAGTTTCACGTTTATGGTTCCACTTGATGTATTTTGAGCATTGGCGGTTGCGTTCAGATGATGTGTTTCACATGTTTTTCTAGTCTGTCGAGTCTGTCGCGCTGATGCCTGGTATTGACATTTGAATATAAAGTATAATTTGACACTTACTCGATATTAATTTTCTTAAATGTTCCAAGGTCTGAATGGATTTTGCAGATAAACATCATCTGATTATGCGGTAATTATATTCAAGTGCTGTTGATCTAACTAGTTGCTCTAAGGTTGCTCGAAAAGTATAAAAATTAAAGTTGAATTTTATTGCACAAATGCACGTGTCTATATTAGTTTGTTATGTCTATACTACATACGTGTATACTGTTTATGTCTACGCCTGCCGCCCCGCATGTTAATGTCTCGTATATTATCTATATGGGAACGTACATACGCAGGATGTCTAGCACCACACACGGACACGATGTTTTCAAGTTTTCCAGATACATGCTTATCGAGTTTGTGTTGACAATACATAAACATATGGTGCATTGTACAGCTTTTCAACTGAAATTTTTTCCTGATAGTCTAAGATGATTGTTGTAAAAGTTCAATTGTGGTACTAAATCCAAATAGTTGCTCTTAAAAATGAAAAAGTTGCAAACGTTGCGCTAAAAACAAAAAGTTGCAAGAAGTTGCATTTCTAATTTCTTTAATACTTACCTCAGTTCAATAAAATATTGATTTTTGGGCTTCTCAGGATGAACAGAGTCTATGATGAAAAAGTTGCATTTGCAACAAAAGGTCACCCTAATTATTAGGCATAGGCAGCCGCATCGCACCCAGATTGGTAAGGGTCTCGCCGAGAAATCACACAGGAATTTAGATCTTCGCATGACATTGATAATTACGATTACTGTTGCATCGGAGACTAATGATGTATTCAACATTGATTTAACGGGTCTTTCCTGCAAACTGCAGCATACCAAAACCATAACGTCCACAGCAAAACATCACGCAGCTGAATAAGTTTATGGAAGATGAAAAATGTTGGTAGAATCATATGAGAAAGATGCGAAGTGGTAAATGATAAGGGAATGTTTTGGGAAAAATGAACTATTCAAAGTGAAAAAGTTGATAATTATTGCTGCAGAGCACACATCCAAATAGCGCAAGCCTCCGCATAGCGGCATTTTCCTCAGTCCCTTCGAGTCCGCAATTTGGAGGGCCGACTGTACATTCATTGTCGCTGCTGGGTAGCGGAACTGAGCATCGATGGCCAAGCTGAATGGATTGCCTGGTCAAAAACCAGCCAATATCCCTCATTCTCTCACTCCTCCATACGCTCGCCGCAGTAGCGGCGCCAGAATGTTCCGGTGGAGCTGAGAAGGAGGAACAAGGAAAAATATACGGGACTTAGCGAAATATGAAGAGCTGCACTCGAAATGTTTATGGTCGGGATTCGGGGGAGCCTCAGGGCGCTTGGTACATTTTTGGAGAGATTCAGCCCCTCCAAGCCCCCCCCCCCCCTGGCGCCGCCACTGGCTAGCAGGAACAGAACGTTGACAAGTAGTAATTTTGCCTGGAACTGCAGAGTTTTATTGCAGCATCAGCATTTGACAATCATGTTCATATATTGCTCGACCTTCACTGCAATAAATGATTTCCTAAGCGACTGATTGAATTCATGATTGCATTGGTGGATGGAAGGTCGCTTGAGCGTAATTGTTAACACACATGTACGTGTGTGTATATATATACCGTAAATGCTCTTTTATCCGACATGACAGATTATTTTTTGACCCTGTGCGTATGGTGCCGGATTATAAGAGCCTGCCGGATTATTAGAGCCTATCGGATTATTTTTGGTCACTCCACACGGTAGGATTGCGCAAAAACCGCAACACAAAAAATAGTGCACTGATAACAGGGACGAGAGAAGACGCGTATCTCCACAGTGTATTGTTCTGTGTATTAATCGCCCATTGCTAAATAAACTGTTGCTGAACTAGAACTGAATCTTGGTTGCAGTTTCAATAAGCCTTTCCAGGAAGTGCCGGATTAATAGAGCCTGCCGGAGTATTTTTAAACCCATACATGAGGGTGCCGGATTAATAGAGCCTGTCGGATTATTAGAGCATGTCGGATAAATAGAGCATTTACGGTATATATATTTCATTACACTCATAGTGCGAATCAAGAAACTGTTCGAGCATTCAAACACTTGCAAGGGAAAAAATTAAGCAGTCTATTAGCATATTGATTTCCTGTTCTGTTAGAAGCTCACGCGTACACACACACACACATCTCAAATGAAGCACATGTTATTCCCCATTTACACTTGCCCGAACTGTGGCAGAACTGTTCCCTTGGTCCTGGGCGTTCGAAATTCATTGAAATTTGTATATACACAGAATCAATTCAGCCAAAACATAATTGCTAGTTAATATATTACTGCAGTTTGGTTTGATTATGACATCTATGTTTATTTGGAAGCCAAAAGAGGAAGCTTTAAAAGAACCATCAAATAAACAAAAATATAAAGCTTATCACATATTTTAGTCATGCGCGACCAGTCTTCCAGTCTTCACTCACTCGCAACATCCCTAGACATGATGCGAAGCACAGAAACGCTAGTCATGCAACAATGTGACTTTCCCTACGTTCAAAAGATGTTTGCCCCTTTCATTGTTATATGAACAAGACTAGTTTTTATCAAGCATAAATACACGAACATTGCTTACACCGAGACTTCTTAGCCGGGTTTACTAGCACCCCTAGGCGTCGTGACCCGGGTTGTTGAGGGTTGAGAGGCTTCCTGAGAAATATTAAACAAACTGAGTTTTACCTGTGTTTTATATTTTTTCTGGAAAAAATCTTCAAGGAAACCTAAAGTTGTGTGAATGAATATTCAATAATATATTTGTTATTACCTCGTTTGTATTTGTATCTTCTTAATATAGCTATCGAGACTCCAATGGGCTGCGAGAACTGACAGCTGATTTGAAAGAGGTGCGAACACTAAAAAAATTGAGAACCACTGGATTAGAACCACTGGATTAGAACCAAGCCAAATGCAAAATAGCGAATCGGTACAGGTTCGCACATTTATATGTTGACACTGATGTTCAAGTTTTTCATGATAATTAGCCATTGATGAACGATTCGGCAGAAGGAAATATTTGGCTATGTTGGAAACTAGAAACTGCCCCGTCTTCACAAATATCAGGATGTAATATTGCCAATTGGGCATTCGTAGAGAAGGACACGACCAAATATAGACGTAACATATGTTTCCACGTTGCTACATTCAAGTGACAATAGCCAAAACATCATGTAAATGTAATTTGTTTAAGACAATTTCTGTATGAAGGATTTTTCATTTAATGCAGACATAGTCAGAAGACAAATGTATAACTATTATGCATATAACTCTTCTAGATAACAAATCATGTTTTATCAAGTCTAGCGTTCATTGTGAGAAAACATATTGGACTTATGATCTTGAAAACTAGGCACAGTAGAGAAATATGTTGATAAATTGGGTATGTTTAACGCTAGCGGTCGTGATTAAAATTGGCATTGTAATGCTAATCTCAAATTTAGGTTTAAGTTTAAATAAAATTATCTAGTTTACAGCCAGAATTTCAGCTACCACCTCGACACTGAGGGAAGTTGCACAGAACAGCACAAATTACTTCGTGAAATACCAAACATCGCTTTAGATGCTGATAGAAAACTATTCATACGTCAAGCACAAAAAGTCATGCACGCAGCCCTTCAGCATAATTTGCAAGTTTATCTTATTCAGCGGAAATTGTGCAAGGATATTGACGACCGGAAGTCATCAACGACTGCTGAGAGGAAATTGCAAACTTCACGAGTCACTGCTTATGAAGACAAATGCCTGAGACCGCACCAGCCCAGCCAAGTCTCACAAGCAAGCATACGTTGATGCAAAAAGTCGGCAAACATGAACTGCGCACTTGTGTAAACTGCATGAAAACGTTCTCAAAATGACTTTTCCACCTCACCGCGTATCGCTTGGTTTTTTTTAGCAAACACTATTGCCAATGTGGCAAACACTGAAAATATATAACATTTACAGACAGAGTGAATGAAAAAATTAGTTGTTCCAAAAAAATGGAGTTAATCCAAATGAAAATATAGCTAATAACAAAACAAAATATATCAAAAGAATAAAACTCCGAATGTAGCGGCAAATATTGTGGATGAATATTTCCTGACATTATAAGCTTAACTGAGTTTGACATATGATGACATTCATTTGATTCCGTTCAAAAGTCTACAATTATTTTGCCAGTAATGGGTCGGCACACACACACACATACACATATAAACAATGCCATAAAAATCGCCACTGGAGCGCTTTCATTCACACCCATCAACCTGACCCATGCCAAAACAGGAATAATATGCGTAAAAACAAAGATCAAAATCGAACAGAATAATAGTTTCTAAAAAAATGACGGGAAAATTCGCTAATAAAACACCTTATGCAAGCGCGCTCATCAAAACTGCACGTTCGAAATCACATACACCCAAAAATGGGTATGGTGCCGGTTCTAATAGCAAAACGAAGACTCCAATGAATTGTATAACGTTGGATTGACATTTTGATTCGGTGTACAGATAAATCTACACTAACGGTTAGCATGACGACAAAAAACCCACAGGAGCAACAATATGCATCCAATATGCATTGCTAGACTCCGTGGTGTAGTGGTAGCACTACACCCTAACAAGCGGGGAGGTCCGTGGTTCGAAACCCGGCGGAGGACATGTTTTTGGGTGAGCTCTATAATCCAAAGCCCGTGTCTACCCAGCAGTAAATGATAGCAGATATCAGGCATGTGTTGTTCCATACATTCTGGGGAGGTGACCCTCTCTAATACGTCTTACTTCCTTATGGCGCCATAGCGTGGAGAGGGTCGGTTCTGCGGTGGCAGCGAGCTGCACGGGGCATGCCTGTGTGTTCATAAGTTTCCAATTCTCCCCGTGTGGCAGCTGTCACTTGAAGTATTTAACACTTAAACACAGAAGTCACCCGAATTTAGACCCCACCAAAATCAGCCACAATCACACAAGCTGAACTATTCGCAATACAACAAACACTCCTAAACACTGACAACAACGCCAACCAGACACCTACAGTTATCCGCACAGATTCCAGATCAAGCAGTCACCTGATCAAAAAGTACAAGCCAAAATTCTACAGAAGGCTCATTTCAAATATACACGCCCTAATACAAAACATCAATACTACAGACCGGAAATTTTCAATACACTCGATACGGGCCCATACAAGAATAACATGAAATGAATTAGACGACCAGGCAGCAAGGCCGGCGCTGCGCCAAGCAAATAGCCATTCAGAGTTATTTGACAGGAGAACCGTACACCTAAGCTTGATTCGATCAACCCAAGTACACTTCGACGAACACATAAAATACTTACTTTCGACAAGCCTACAAATAGCCTACCAAAGTCATACAAACTGTCCCCCGAAGCCACGGCCGGGGCGGGGGGCGAGTGTTGAGGAGCTCCGTTGCCTCACGCATTATATAAAAATATATCATAAAGTAATACTTATAACTCCCCAGCCTAATGGGGACCGATGGATCGCTCGTAACTGTATTTTCCCAAAATCTGACTTCAATTACAGTATTGTATAATAGTTTAATATATAAAGGGGGTCCTAAGTTTTGTCTTCGGGGGACTATTAAGACCTCGCATTGGCTGTGTAGCAATCGCACCAGGAACACTCAGAAGCACAGAGCCCTAGAGGGGTGTTCTTCAGACCCAACCGGGCACACACGTATAATCCATCATTTGCCTCGGCTCAAACGTTTCCCCGAGTCCCGAGCGCCATGTGCCCTCACTGTCCACATGACGACAAAATTGTAATACCCGTTCACTTGGCCTGGCCACACTACGACAGGAAAAGAGCATCTTCAGGGAGAATCTAAGAAAATGGTCGATATGCCGAACGAAGATGAAACACAACTAGTATCAAATACAGAGCCATAGCAAGCGCCCCCCGGCCGGGGGCCCCGAGTGTTGAGGGGTCCAGCTGCCTCACACATGATATTGAAATGTATCTTAAAGTAGCACATGAAAATACTGTAAGGCCCTAGGGAACCAAGGAACTGCTAGCAGCTGCGTTTTCCCAAGCCCGTACCTCGATAATAAAGGTGCTTTATTTGTAATGCGGGCGCAATTATTGCCCTCGGGGGGTTCCATAAGACCTTGCAACGGCTCTGATCAAATATAATACCGGAGAACACAAAACAATATATGAAAGACACACTTATATATGCCTACTTCGTACAGGTCTCTCACAAAGAATATATACCAACAAAATCATTAATATCAATACCACGGCCAATCGATCTCAATTTTCAATCGATCCAACTGATCGATCCAATCGATCCAGTTGTGTTTAACTCGTGAGTTGTGTGATAAGCACCCGGTATGGTAAGAGATGCGACCTGAAAAACCGATGTTTTATTAAAAAACGTTTTTTTTCAAGAATAAACTCGACCAAAAAAAACACGTTTTTTGGGTTTTTTAAGAGTCATGCAAATAATTCAAATTATGGAAATTATATATTTGGCATGTTAAATGAATTATGTTTATCAGCACGTGATTTATTCATCCTATTAGTGACCCTATCAAGTTGAATTATCATTTAATATGCACAATAAAATTGTTATAATGTGTCTGAAAGCCTTAATATCATTGTCATTAGTACACGGTACTGTGCAGCACTTCTATGTACAGTACAGCTTTGCATTCAATGATTGAGTTAATCTTTGTGTAAGAAAGCAGGGTTTGAGAACCGTTTCTTCTGCTAAGAATCTGAAACTGTTTTAAAAAATATCAATAACAGGTGGCATAATTTTCTATATTTTTTAAACATTACCTTTTTCCTCCCAGAAATGAACTACGTTGATTATAATAACTTTCATAATTTCATTCACCAGATCAATTATTTGCAAATATAAATGTACAAACACTGCAAATATTTACACAATCACTACAAGTATACACACAAACTTAGTGTCCCTAATGCAGTGGTTCCCAACCTTTTTCAGCTTGTTACCCAATTTAGCGTCCTATATTAAGCATGTTACCCCTTTGTTACTGTACATGTTACTGTAAGCATTCACACACACACGCACGCGTGCACACACAACTATATATAACACGCCATATGAGCAATACAATATCCACACAATGCAAACAATAAACATCATATGCTAAGGTAACATTAATCCCAATACAAGGTACCGCAATGTTTTCTTGAATTTCAGAATTCTTTACATTTTCCTGTCACCCCTACATTACCTCCGAACAATTGCTAAATTACCCCAGGGGGTAATTTACCCCCAGGTTGGGAACCACTGCCCTAATGAGACTACGAATAAAAGCGGGTCGCATTATTCAGAGTAGCTATCCTGACCAAAAAAAGGGGCAATATTTTCGTGTGGGAAAAAAACGACTGAGAAAATATATTTAATGTACAAAAAGGTATTTGAACACAAATAACTACATCAAAGAAACCATCATCCATAAAACCAGTTCTAAAAACAGGTTATTAATAAACAAAACAATTAATTTGGTTCAACTTTCCTTGATCTGCCGCAATTTTTTCCAAAATCTCTACATCTATGAAAACCGTTTTTAAAAAAATTATTTTGAAAAAACCATGGTTTAAAAAAGTTTAAATCAAGTGGTTTAACCAGCCGCTTATACCAGCAGGCTACTTGCTATACAAAAGGTATTCGAACGCACATCAATCAAATCTATCTTCCATAGAGACTGTTCTAAAAAGCATTGTTCCATTAAAAAGCATTAGTTTAAATAAACGTTTGTCAAAAAAACACTTGACAAACCAATTAGCTTGTCTTGTTCTGCGGTCAACATTTTCTGAATCTGTACATTAATAAAACGAATTTAAAACGAGTTTTAAAAAATTTATTGCATTATCTAATAAAAAACATGGTTTCCTTATAAAAAAAACACATGATTACTCAATGGATTTGTTTTGTTCTGCTGACAAATTATTTCAAATATCCACATAATTAAAACCATCTTTAAAAAAACATGGGTTTTCTCAATGAAAAAACCTAAGCCACCGGACCCGAATGCACTTTCAAACAGTCTCCTGGGATATTTATTGATAAATATTTTTGTTTTTTATACTAATATCAAATTTTCTTTGAAATATGACACATGAATATGTACAAAACATCAATTAAACTCATTTCAACTCCTCAACATCTCATCATCTCTTCACAATTAAACTTATGTACTAAAATCCAACATCCGATGATAATTGGGGCAAATTCTAAAAAACAAAAAAACTTAAAAACATATTTTTCGCAAAAAAATGCATAAAAACGTTTTTTTGCATCAATAGGTATGGTACACGGTGAACCAGCATCCCGAAATGTTCGGGTGAGCGAGTTCACCTTTTGATAAATCAATTTTCTGTCAAGCAGAAATGGAAGAGCAGTCCAGGGAAATAGTCGGAATCATATCTGATGACCTTTTATTCTTGGCAATGATACAGACAGTATAAAGTTCTTGAAGACTCTATTTCATTGAGATCGTTTGTAAAACAAGACGTCAGAAAAAACGCGATATTTTTGCGGATACAATCAGACGGCGTTTTCTTGTTGTTGTAAACTCGCTAGACAACCAACGCGATGACACTAAATCCGCCATTGGCCAGAAGCCAAGCTACATCTTTTCGCAAGTGTGACCTTGACTCGAATAGGTTGCAAAGAAACATCTGAACAGTGCACATAAAACAGTCAACATGCTCAATGAACACCATATAACAGGACTAGGTCGTAACATAAAAAATAGGTCACAGATTCCCGTGGTTTTTCTGTTCCAGTCTTAATCGTTCATTTGGCGGTCTCCCACTAAGCGAAATGACCGAAATCCACTTGGAAAAGTTCGTCTTAGAAAAGCTCAGCAATACGCGCAACAAACGAAAAAATTTAAAAAACAGATATCAACTATTCAAGACTGATGCATCATGTGGGGAAGAATTTTTTTAGACAATTCCAACAGCATTTGACGACCCATCTCAGTGAAATCACTGCTAATACAGGCCTTGCGTGAAGTGGAGAGGTGCTCCACTCAAATGGACACTTTTTGTCAGACTCGTTCATGCAACCAGTGCAATAAGAATGTGTGCATTTGCCATCTGGTCAGCACGTCAAAACCACTTTAAATGCCCGATGAAGAACCTCCACTGAAAACCTGTTATACCACTTTGTGTTTCACACAGGTCGTGTTTTCGTGTTCCTCTACGATTTTATGGCTGTATTGATAAAAATCATAATCACAACAGGTAATGTTCATTTGTGACAATAATCATTCCACGGTTGAATCACATGTGGCGTCAAAAACACTGCGTTAACTGCCGGAAGATCGAGGACTATTTTGTTCGAAGATATATCAAGAAAAGCCCGTTTTCGATGCGAACTAGAGTATCGAGAATCAACAAACGTCGCAACATCCGAGGCGAAATGCTCGCATCAGAAATAATTTTAAATTGCTGCGCCATAGAACCAAAAATTGAAAGCACTAACTGCATAAACTATTCGAATGCACTGTCATATCAAAGCGTCGTATCAAAACAATGTGCAATGGGATAAGCACAAATTACAACAAATACGCTCATTCAATAAAGTAGAGGCTTTCGAGACAGTTGGAATCGATAGTGAGTTGTTACTGATATATGTGAATATACCAAAATAAAGAACGCTCGGAATAGTGGCATGGAAAGCGACAATGCAGATGTGCAATGGAAACTTGTAAGTGAAAAACTTGTAAGTGAAAATCTTGAAAAACTTTGCCACTTTCAAGATTTTCACTTACAACCTTACAAGCTAATGCAAGCTAATCCTCAACAGCTAGTTTTCCTCAATTGAAGTTGGCGAAAACCGACCTGGCGGAACTGATGCCGATGCAGACGACGGCGTGGAGATCGAGGGTTGGACGACTGCGGGTGGATGACCTGAGAGCGATTATTGCTGGCTGTCTGCGGGGAAGTCTCCAGCATCGTCAAGCGCAAATCAAAACCTAGCAGTTTCGAGCTACGCGCTCTTGTCTGGCCATACCGTGAGACGTGGCGTAGGTACTACAGACAATGGCTACATTCGGTGTATAACATATACAGTACATGTACAGAACATGCACGGTCACACATCACGCAAAAACGCATCCTCTGACGTCGCTGCCAATACTCGGACCGTACCAATATTCGCCAATATTGGGATTGCTTCAACAACTTTGTGTATCACAAATGAGGTTTAGCAAAATCACAAATGAGGTTACAATTCAACACATCACGAGCGGAATCTTTATGAGTTTCGCTAGGACGCGCAACAGGAACAATTTCGTCTTATCGGCCCATATAATCATCTGAAAATACCAAGAGATTGCTCACACCAGTGGAACAATACGCCAACAATTTCGACAGAAGCAAGCACAAGCACACAAATAAACACAGAAGACCCTCTCAGGGCTGCACTAGCATGACTGGCTCAGAACAGCAACATGGCTCCCAGCACCACCCCACCACCGACGCATTCAACCTGCATGTGTTATTTGTCTGTCTGCGTGTGTGCGTATGTGTTTGCGCACGCACACGTGTGCTGCTCATGTATGCGTGTGTGTATGTGTGTGTGTGTGTATGTGTGTATGTATGTCAGACGGCCTTGATCGGCGACACACTGATACACCGACGATCAGCACACACAAACACACACACACACACGCACACACACTAGCACACACACACACTAGCACACACACACACACACACACACACACACACACACTAGCACACAAACAAGCAAACACATAAACACACGGAGACACACGCAAGTTTATGTCGTGCCCATCTAACAACATAAACACAAACACACACGCATTCACCATGCATAAATACTGGGAAAGTGAGATCATGTAGGAGTAAGAAACAGTCAGAAATGAGAGTTAGGACTCGAGAAGAGCTATAATATCAACACGCAAGTGAGGCAGAGAGAGTTTATCTTGGCGACCGAAAAAGGGATGGTTAATTAATTTCAAATGCAAATAACGTTACTTTTCACTTAGCCTATATTCTCCCAGTGTTCCCATTTGGGAACAAGCACATTATGGCATATTTTCTCCGACATGCTTTAGCGATCATAAAAGTAAGACCACTCTCGGATAGAGCATGGGACAGAATCTAAGGGCATATAGTTAGATTATACTTTTTATATTATGCACAGCACAGCACTCATCCAAACTTTACCTATTTTTCCCAAATTGTAGTGTGCCGTTGAAGAGCTGCAAAAAGTTAGTATAAATTTGATTAATTTTACTTTTTTCAAATTAGCAGTTTTAGTTAAGTCGTAAGGAAGAAACAAATATAAATAACAATGAAATTCAAATGAAAATTTGACAGTGGGGGAGCGCAAAGTAAAATTGTTCCCACATGGGAACACTATAAACTTGGGTGCATAAATTTACCCGAAATGTATCTCTTCCACGCAAACTAACACACGCGCACACAAACACGTCTGTGTCCACTCGCACGTATCACGCACATTGCATCATCCCCATAGATCAGTGGTTCCCAACCTTTTTCAGCTTGTAACCCAATTTAGCATCCCATATAAAGCATGTTACCCCTTTGTTACTGTACATGTTACTGTAAGCATTCACACACACACGCGCGCGTGCACACACAACTATATATAACACGCCATATGAGCAATACAATATCCACACAATGCAAACAATAAACATAATATGCCAAGTTAACATTAATCCCAATACTAGGTACCGCAATGTTTTCTTGAATTTCAGAATTCTTAACATTTTTCTGTCACCCCTACATTACCCCCGAACAATTGCTAAATTACCCCCAGGCGGTAATTTACCCAAAGGTTGGGAACCACTGCCATAGATGCACAAATTTAATAAGCAAAGACAGTGGCGGAGCCAGGATTTTTCTGGTTTTGGCTGAAAAGTGCAACGACACGGACGTATTTGGCTCAAAGTAGAGCAGCATTACTGTCAGTAGATGTTCAATGCTTACAGGTAGGTAAATGGAAGGTAGGTAGGTAGATGCAGGTTATCAATTTAGCGAGTGCTTTGTCAAAAGACATTTTAACAAGAATACCAATTCCGTGAAAAATATCGAACTGGCTCAAAATTAATTGTATTATACCGTTATTAGGCAATAATTAGCATAAATTAACTTACTTGATCAATACAAATTCAAATTGTATCTTTTATGTACTGATTTTAACATGTCGAGAATATACGGTAAATTTTGGTCGCTGTGTTCACAATGTTGCCACAGGGAAACACAGTTGTAACTCAACAACCCATTACTCGATTGCTTCAATATTTTCACTGAATACTATATATTTTCACGTTGGGTATGTGAGACGATCTATGAATTTTGATTGAAATCTATCCATATTTTCTATACCTGGGATGATAAAGGTTAGGTCACTTTTTCATATGCTACCTAAAACGACATAAAAATTTGTATAAGATACTTATTAAAATGGGATATTTGGTTACAAGAGTTATTTTTCTTGGTTAGGCTACCTCTTTATTAAAGGTTACTATTTCATCGTTAAGCTACTTTTTGTCATTTTCTTATATATCTGTCTTCGCTACTAACCTGCAGCACCAATCTTTCTAGCCGTCGTCCTGTTCCCCTCGTCTCCCCTCCTGCTCTCCATGCATCCAGATGGTCCGCTAAATCATTCTTCTTCTCTCTCCTCGTGTATATAATTATCTAAGTCTTCACATACTGAAGAAGAAATCTTACATGTCCTTTTCTACCTCACTGCACAACTATTTACTATCCTTGCCGTCCCCTCTTTCTCCTCCGTTTCGACGCCACTAGCCCTCATATTGCCACTTGCTTGTTTGTGCCCTCACATACTTTCACTTATTTGATTATTTTGTTCACTAACTCTATATTTACATATATTTATTCATATTCATGTGTCTACTCTATATTTACTCCAATATTACCATGTATATTGACTTCCTTCGACTGCTCATTGTGAATCTCCCCCGCCGAGCTACTCAACTCTATTCTATTTTCTTTCGCTCATGTATTTGTTATGTTTCGCGCCTCTGATTATTGTGTGCGGTATAGAAAATACATTTGTTGTTGTTGTTGTTGTTGAGTTAATCACGGTTTTTGGTGAGACATTTTGCAGATCAAAGGCACAAATACGGTAGAAATCACTATAAAATTCGAAAAGACACAAACTATGAAGTCTAAATATCAAAACGTGTCATTAGTTTCGTCGTCAAAATTAAGTATTTCCACAAGCATTTGGCTGAATGAGACCTCGGTAACGAATGTGCGTGAAGTTTTCGGCTACATAAAAAAGGCCTAAAGAGCAGCGATTTTGTAGAAAATGTGTCAGCATTAGCAAAAACAAAATTATCTCCCTCCACGTTCGATTTACTGCAAGATATCAGCTTACATTGGCAGCCGTCGAGAAAGCACAAATAAACACAAACAAATATAAATACACACCAGAAAACTGCAAGCGCGTAATAATAGTGGAAGATAGAAATGACGGTATGCACTCTGCATATATGCCAATGATTCCATTTGTGCGTGTGAATATGACCTCAGCATCTCTGTATATGTGTGTTGGTGCATGCTCACAGACCGGGTTTTCACAATTTGTTCAGCTTGATGGATGCCATTTTGCTAGATATAGCGGTGACTCCGTGCTAACTGTGATTTCATGTTGAATTGCATTATAGTTAAATTGATGCAAAAAATCTTCCAGCAACATGACTTGTAATACGGCATCAAGTTTGCAATACGGCATCAAGCTTGCAATACGGCATCAAGCTTGCAATACGGCATCAAGCTTTCAATACGGCATCAAGCTTGTAATACGGCATCAAGCTTGCAATACGGCATCAAGCTTGCAATACGGCATCAAGCTTGCAATACGGCATCAGAGTTGAAGGGACGGACGCCTCTAGTCTACGATCATTCAAGCCACGCAGTCACATCCACACCAGCCAGCCAGTACACGTGTCTGCGCATACTTTGTGCACATGATGGGTAAGAAATGCATGTGTATACACATGTGTATATTGCGTATATGCATGAGTGTTGTGTGTGTGTGTGTGTGTGTGTGCATGTGTGAGTGTGAGTGTGCGGTGCGTGCGTGTGTGCATATCATCACACGTTTGCAAATCAACTAGTTTTGGCATTAGTGATGGTGTCAACAGCGATCAACTCGGTCCAACACACACAGACAAACATACCAACACAAACTGAGCGCACGTGAAATAGTATTGTGTAAGGTAGTCATCACTTACTCAACGTGGTTGGTAATCCCGCAATTGTGGTAATCTCCCTCTGGTAGCTCTCACACAAATTTCCCACTAACATTTCCTGTAACTCACTGGTTACCAACTCGTATTGCGCTTGCGCCTCTAGAAAATTACTGTCCCTTTTAATTAATCTACAACACGAATATTACACTGCACATTTACCTAGAAAAATACTGTAATGGAAAATATAGCACGTCAAATTACATGAAAACAATACGTTTGTTGTACTGTGCGCAAGAAGGTGTTTGATCAAATGCAAACATATATGCAGAATCAAAGCATAGGATCATTGCCCCTGGAAGCAAAATTCCAAAATGGCACCACTACAGTGGCGGCACCAAGGATTAAAAGTGATTGAAGGTGCTACACGGGGCTGCTGCTACACGGAGGCTGCTGCTACAACGACAGCTCCTACACGGGGAGAAGCCGAAGCTTATGAACACACAGATGTGTCCCGTGTAGCTCGCTGCCACCACAGAACAGACCCTCTCCACGCTATGGCGCCACAAGGACGGAAGACGTATTAGAGAGGGCCACCTCTCCAGAATGCATGGCACAACACATGACTGATATCTGGTGCCATGTACTGCTGGGTGGACAGGGACAATTGTATTATAGAATTCGCCGAAAGAAATTCTCCTCTGCCGGGTTGTGAACCACGGAGCTCCCGCTTGTGAGGCAGATGGACTACCAATACACCACGGAGTACAACTCAACAAAGGGGGCTTGAAGAACTTGAAGCCTCTCCCCCCAAATGTGCCGGCCCCCTCGGACCCTCCCCAAAAATCCAGAGCATGAGCATTTCTAGTGTTCCTCATGTTTCGCCAAGCCCCCGCATCTTTTCCCTTAGCCACTGGCGCCGCCAATGCACCCCTACCTTATCGGAAGAACCCAATTGTAGCGGTGTTTCACCGGCTGCAGCTGGCTTCCTACGGAATTGTGAGATAGTCTAGTTTAACAGTATATTTCCCTCGCGTCGATAACATTCCCCCCCGGAGGTCTGCCGGTCCAATTGAACAACGTCGTATAACGCGCGAATTTACATAGAAATATGGCAAGACAAATGGGGAGAGGCATAGCTTTTCTACACCAATCAAGGTCAAAGTTTCCCATGTGCCACGAAAATTTTGCCTCACTAAGGATGGCTACCCAATGGAATATCGCTAGATATGAGCTTAAAATGCAAACAATCCACGAAAAAGTCCAAATTAACATATTGTATAAAAATTGATGAATATATTTTAGTGATTTCAACAAAAGAGTTCGCATTTTTCGTCCGATAAAAACGTAACACGCCAACAATTATAACATAAAATGCCAAACTCTACTAATTAGCGAATAATTATGTAACCTGTATGTTGTATTTTATCCCAACCTCTTTTTATATCTCACGTTTACTATTCGCTCGTTTTTGTCACTTTACACTCCGCCATTCCATCCAGGGCGCCCTTTTATCGATGTTCAAACCTCTTCTTTACCAGTTAACCCACTCTTTTTTTAAGATTAAATCTTATTACTTTTTACTTCCACCTCCCCTGGAAAACAATCGGTCAACTAGCAATCATCCATCTAGCCCAGGGGTTCTTAATTGGGGGTGCTCGCACCACTAAGGGGTGCAAGCCTGGTTCCTAAGGGGTGAGATGATTCCTGTGAAAACTTAGAGAACACATATGTTTTAGCTATGCTTTGTATATTTTTCCCGGAAATAAACTTAGGGGAAACACAAGGAACTGAAATTTGTATGAATTAATATTGAATACAAAAAATTGTTATTACTTCGTTTTTATATTTATCATTACATCAAAGTTTTATTGCGAATCCAGCCAGGGCTTGTCTCATTTTGTTTTGTATTTGCCATCGCTGTTTGTCATTTAGCTGCTGTCGATTGTTGTATTGTGTATTCGTATTCATGTATTGATTGTTGTATTGAATTCATGTGAGCGCTCCCCAGGCAGAGGCAGATATATGTTCGCAGTAGGTAATGTACGTACCAATGTACCAATGTACGTAATTGTGTTGTAAAGCGATGTGACTCCTCGTTTGTAACGACGGGCAATGAATCCCATATGCGCATGAACTCTGCTGAACTTGTGCTAGTAACTGCGCCCATGCAGTCTCCTTTCTAAACCCGAGGCGCGATGTATGTTTTCCAATAGGCGATTCGCACAGTGCCTGTGATAGAGGGCGAGGCCTTTCTCTCGCTTGACCGGTATATGAGCTGCGTATTCCTCAGAGACGGGGATGATTACTTGGGAACGAGAGCGATTAGGACCGAGTAGCACTTGGGGATTATTACTTGGGAGCGAGTAGGACTCGGATTACTTGAGCCAATAGGACTAGTGGACTTCGACATAATAAGGCTAGCGACACTATCTATTCTAGTTTAACTTGATTCGCTTTTATCGACTGGATCATCAATACAGTTGGAGCATTTTGAACTGTTTGTTTCGAACCGACGGCAAGTTATCACGGCACAACATTAAGAGGTCCTTCTCCAACGACTGCACGGCGTAGCTTCTAGACAAGACAACATACGTCACAACATGGTGCTGTGAAAATTGGTGATGTTATACTTATTTCATGTATCTACCAGATATTCATTGGGTGCGAGAGCTGACTGCTGATTTGAGAAGGGTGCAGCAACCGTTAAAAACCACCGATCCTGCCTGTTGTTTTATGTCATTCGTCTACCTCCAAGAGTACCAACTTCTGCACACACTCGTCAGCTTGGCTGATTTAACACTTTTTCCCACATCAACTAAAGAATGTGCGTTCGCTATTCGAACACATGGGAGCCAATATTCAAAGAAAATCAAGATAAAACAAAACCACCATTGTGCACGCAACAACACTAGCTGGTAAACACTGTGCAACTTGCATAGGATTGCCAGTCAAGCACGAACCGATTTCTGCCAATAATGCCAAATGCCAAAAACAATGTTCTGGTAGAACATGATAATAATAACAATATACTGAATATACACACTTGCTGGCTCTCGAAATCCGATACAACCACATATATCCATTTCATTTTCATTCTCCAATTCAGCACATTTGAATACAATGGCATCAGTTTGTGTTGATATAGAATCGTGAGAGAAAATGTGTGTTGTTGACCAGTGTTATTAGTAATAATTATAAATAACGTGAGTTAACGTTTTGGGTCACATTCACGAGAACAAAAGTGGAAACAGTATGGACGTGAGATGACGTGACACTCAACTAAGCAAAAATACGCAAATATCCAAGAAAGATTAATATAGACGACAGGCGGCTGGAGTGTACATCACCTACATGGCAATATCAACCAATCATGCTGGCTGCTAACAAGCACATGCAATCTGGCCAGCTCCCAGAATGCGGTGCTGGGTGTCTGGACACTTGCCCGCTGTGTGTTGGTCTGCACTGCACCCAACACAATGTTCCACTCTATCTAGCCTTGGTTGCGCTGGCAAGCAATACATAGCTCGCACACGGCATGCATAGCGATGCAAAAACACGTTATTTTTGGTTGCGTTTTTTTGCAAAAAAACATGTTTTTGAAGGGGCTTTTTGTTTTTTAGAATTAGCCCCTATTGCCATCGGATGTTGGATTTTAGTACATAGAAATGAGTTTAATTGACGTTTTGTACATCTTTACGTGTCATATTTCAAAGATACTTTGATAATAATAAAAAAACACAAATATTCAAGAATAAATATCCCAGGGAACTATTTGAAAGTGCATCCGAGTCCGGTGGTTTAGGTTTTTTTCATTGAGAAAACCCATGTTTTTAAAGATGGTTTTAATTATGTGGATATTTTAAATAATTTGTCAGCAGAATAATACAAATTTATTGAGTAATCATGTGTTTTTCTATACAGAAACCACGTTTTTTATGAAACAATGCACTGATGTTTTTCAAACTGGTTTTATATTATTTTCATTAATGTACAAGTTCAGAAAATGTTGACAGCAGAACAAGACAAGTTAATTGGTTGGTCAAGTGTTTTTTTACAAACGTTCATTTAAACTAACGCTGTTTTAATGAAACAATGCTTTCTAGAAGAGTCCCTATGGAAGATAGATTTGATTGATGTGCGTTCAAATACCTTTTGTATAGCAAGTAGCCAGCTGGTATAAGCGGATGGTTAAGCCACTTGATTTAAACTGTTTTTTAAACCATGTTTTTTTTTAAAATAATTTTTTTTAAAACGGTTTCGTAGATGCAGAGATTTTGAAAAAATAGGCGGCAGATCAAGGAAAGTTGAACCAAAATAATTGATTTTTTCATTAGTAACCTGTTTTAGAACTGGTTTTATGGATGATGGTTTCTTTGATGTAGTTATTTGTGTTCAAATACCTTTTTGTACATTAAATATATTTCCTCAGTCGTTTTTTCCTAAACGAAAATATTACCCGTTTTCCGGTCAGGATTGCCATTTTGAATAATACGACCCGATTTTATTCGTAGTCTCATTAGGGACACTAAGTTTTTGTATATTTGTAGTCTTTGTGTAAATATTTGCGGTGTTTGTACATTTATATTTGCAAATAATTGATCTGTTGAAAGAAATGATGGAAGTTATTATAATCAACGTAGTTCATTTCTGGTAGGAAAAAAGGTAATATGTATAAAATAAAAATATATATTCCATCTTTTGTTTTTTTTAAACATTTTCAGTTTTTAGCAGAAAAAATCGGTTCTCAAACCCTGCTTTCTTACACAATGATAAACTCAATAATTGAATGCAAAGCTGTACTGTACATAGAAGGGCCCAGTACCGTGCAAGCATTTATCTTAGGGCTTTCAGACACATTATAACGCATTTATTGTGCATATTTGATGGAAATTAAATTTGATAGGGTCACTAATAGCAAGAATAACTCATGTGTTGATAAAAATAATTCATATTATTAACTATTAATAATTATTCTATTATTATTCATATTATTAACTATTAATAATTCATATTCATATTAACATCCCAAATATATCATTTCCATAATTTGAATTCTTTGCATGACTCTTCAAAATAAAACAAGAAAAACGTGTTTTTGGTCGATTTTTTTTGGAAAAAAAAGTTTTTTTATAAAAAAAACATCGGTTTTTTAGGTCGCATCTCTAGGCATGTACAACCAGTGAGAGAGAGGGGGAGAGAGAAAGACAGTTTAACATCAAACACTCTCGCAAAAAGCACACATATAGACACACAAAGACAAGCAGACACACACACACACACACACACACACACACACACACACACACACACACACACACACACACAATCAGAGAGAGAGAGAGATGCAAACGCGCGATGAAGACAAACGATTCATCGTAGCCTAGTTAACATCTCGGCCAATTGAAAACTTGTTCCTCACAAGCGCTACTTGTCGTGTCTGCTTCGGTGTATGTGTGTGTGTATGTGTGTGTGTATGTGTGTGTGTGTGTGTGTGTGTGTGTGTTTGTTAGTTCAAGGTTAGTTGGAGTGGCGAGGAAGCGCCTCACGGCGAGGCCTCATTGTGTCGGTCTCTTGTGTCAGTTGCTGACAGCTGGGTCAGGGAGAGAATCTTTACAAAGGACGGCAAAACATTGTATGTTTGATGCAAACACACACACACACACACTCGTCGTATGAGAAAGACATCGTGTATGTTAATACAGAGGTTCCCAAACTCCACCATGCTAGGGACCCCCCAGATATTTAAGTCCCATCCGAGGACCCCCAGCCAATCAGAAATTACTATTACCATACCAAGGTACCCATTATATGATTACAATGCAGTAAATTTACTATTTGCATATTCCTACACGAAGAAAGTCTTAAAATAAACATTTGAAATATTTTCAATATTTTTTTGTTTTTAATTCAATACAAAGTAAAATTGGTAGAAACATCCACAATAGATAGATAATTACAGCATGAACTGTCACCACAGATAACCAAAAAAACAAATACCTTCATAAAAAAGTCCACAATTAAACACAAAAGCTATCAAACATATCTTGTTCAGTGGGCTGGATGAGCTTGATGGCTCCTACACAGTTGATCAATGCGGGGTTTGATGTCAGTTAGTGCCAAACGCATGTCGTTGTCTACCTGTAGGCGTGCTCTGTGCTTTTTTTTAGTATTGTCAGTGTGGAAAATCCTTTTTCACATAAGTAGGTTGTGGCGAATGACAGAATGTATTTGAGAGCCTTCTCAGCCAGAGCATGATATTCTGTTCTTGAGTAAATCCAGAACTCTGGCAATGTGAGGGCAGATAACTTTATTTGCATACCCCCATCATTTGATATTTCAATGAGTTCCTCTTGCAACTTCATATCAAGATGTGCACCTAGCCCGTGTGCGAAAGGGTTTCTAATCCAGTTCGGCACCTGGCTAAAATGAAAAAACGGATATACCTTCTATCCTCTCACCTAAGGTTGGCGGGAGAAGTAGCGGACCCCCTAGGACCTTCTCAGGGACCCCCAGGGGTTCGGGGACCCCAGTTTGGGAACCTCTGTGTTAATATACGATGATCATAAGTTGCATGGCATAAAGTCATATCACTTGTATATAATCACATGTATAAAATCACATGTATGGTTTTATACGCGATAAAGCAATTACACAATTCTTGTTGGATCAGAATATTCAAAATTCAAAACTAAAACCGAGAATCGATAATTCAAAATTACAAGCAAGCCAGTGTACACTGATCATCCATATTGTTCAGGTGTTCTGTGGTGTATTTCACCTTTTAATTTGAGCGGCATTCAAATTAATAACATATAATTTGATCTCTTCATATTTTAATTTGAGCAACACATCTCAGCCAGGTGAGCAAGACACGCTGAAGTGCATAAGTGCTGCGGCTTCGATTCAGCACTTGGATGGTTCGGTGCGCTGGCGTATTAGCGTGCTTGAGATGTGCCAACCTTGTCGCCACAAAATTACCAGCCAAATTACACGTCAAAAATGAAAATCCTGATGGCGCCATAATGTGGATCGATTTAATGAAAGCATTCTCATAATAGGCCCAGTACTAGACACTGCATATTTTCACGATATTTGCCTATTTTCACGATTTTCTCAAATAAATTCCTATTTTTGTCATTAGACGAAAATATTACTTATTCAAAAAATATATATGTTCATTATATGAAAACTAAGCTTTCAAATCAATGAGTATGCATAGCAATTGTAACCGAAGGTGATACCGCTAAGCGAAACTTTGACTTCACTTGGGCTGCGTTGGGAGTATTCTGCATTGAAGTTTGCCACCGGACCGCTTCTCGGGTGTATGTCTGGGACCGCTTCTCGAGTGTAAGTCTGTTATGTCTGGGCGGGTTTGTATCTTTGTTGAATGAATTCCGAGAGCCTAACTTTTCTTGCCAGAGGTGCTACAAACCACAACCTGACCTACTTGTTGCGTTGCTGGGTTGTTGGGCTTTCTGTATGAGGTTTGTAGACTGAATGAAAGGTGATAGTGTGAACGAACGAGCTAGAAAACGTTAATCTTCTGTCGAAATATGCCAGTCCCTCCCGATCTTGATTCGAAGGCAGCAAAACCTTGTTTTATATATGCACTTTTGTGATTTTGTCCCTGATTCGTGATTCGAACAGAAGTGAAGAGAAGAGCAGAATTCATTGGAGACCGCATTGAAAGAGTTAGAGTCCGCTATACACAACATAATATAAGTTCCTGGAAAAATGGACGTACTGTATAGGCGAAGCTCAGAAGCACACTCGAGCGAAATGAAGATTTTGTGCAACTACAAAAATTGCCTAAGGTCAATAAAATGGACAACGATGGTGATGTGTCTAATTCAGATACAACTATTCTTCCACACTTTTAATATGCTCGAATCACAAATGTAGACGTAGAAAGAATATTGCACTTGTCAAGTAACTGCTCTCCGATCGTGGACACAATTTGTCTAGTAAAGGCATCGAAACAAAGATCACTTGTAAAACAATAAATTGATTAATACTCATATATATCTCCGTTGTAATAAACGCCTGTGTTGGCATATTTGCTGTTTGTGCTTATTCACCGGTATATTTTGTCATTTAGTGCCTAAATATCCTGAATTTAGTCATCAAACATCTAATCATGAAATTATATGAGCGCAATATTACTGCAAAACTACCAATTAGGCCCTTATATGGGTATATGCAGAGCCGTAGCAGTCACCACCGCACCCCCGGCCGGGAGAGCCAAAGTGTTGAGGGACCCGTTGCCCGACGCATGGCTAATATATATATATATATATATATATATATATATATATATATATATATATATATATATATATATATATATATATATATATATATATATATATAAGAGTTACCATAAAGTAGCGCATATATGTACCGTCAGTCCCTAGGAGACCGAGGGGCTGCTCGTAACTGCATTTTCCAAAAGTCGGACCTCTATTATAGTGGTGCTATATTTGTAAGAGGGGCACCATAAGACCTTGCTTCGGCTCTGTGTATATGTATATCAAACACAGTCAATCTTACGTCAATGTAAATTGGCATCATAATCCAAATGAACAACAAACTTGTTACGTTGAAAATACTCTATTTTTATTGCAGGATAACGTTGCAAAAATATTACTGAGCATCTGGTGTCACATGCGGAACCTGTCATTATCATTTCAGTTTTTATTTATCCCCTCTTTATCAGAGAAAAATAAATTAGCTGATACTTTTATATGTCTGCTTGGATGGTTAAACCTCTCAATCATTTAGATGTGCAATCTTTTCAATGTTTAATTGTTTATTATATCTTAATCTGAAAGTGCTGTAACCACCTCGGGTCATTTAGTTAAATAAAAAGGTTGAAGGTTAAATGCTTAAGTGGCAGCTGCTACACGGGAAGAAGCCGAAGCTTATGAACACACAGGTGTGCCCCGTGCAGCTCGCTGCCACCGCAGAACCGACCCTCTCCACGCTATGGTGCCACAAGGACGTAAGACGTATTAGAGAGGGCCACCTCCCCAGAATGCATGGCACAACTCATGACTGATATCTGGTACCATCATTTTCTGCTGGTTGGACAGGGGCTGTGGGATTGTAGAATTCGCCCAATGAAATTCTGCTCCGCCGGGTTACTTTCATTAAAGGTCCGAGTGTGCACATGTACAATCCATAGGTACAGAATTCATACGACTCAAATTCACGTGTTTTTATCGTCAGCTAACCTGCGACACCGAACTGAAACAACCGCGTTTGTCTTCTGAGCGCACCGAGTTCGTACGAGGCGGCGTCCGCATTGGTCGAGTAGATGTTGAAGAAAACGAAGATTCTTGGACGCTGCTACCACCAAGACGAGAAGCCTGATAAGCCGCCGACATCGAAGTTGAACACGAGGAGAACGACGCACTTTGTTGCGCTTGCAGCAATGCGGGAGGACGAGAGGGTAACGTTGCTGTCGCTTCCATGACTGATGAGGCACCGTTGGCGGATTCAGAGTTGTTCTTGTGTATGCCACAGCCTGGGAGATCACCACCGGAAGGCTCTGCAGACACCACCGAGTCGGTTGCAATCGCATCTTGATGAGCGCTGTTGTCGGAGCTCTCAACACTGTTATCCGTACTCAGCTGAGATCGGTCGTACACGATGGCTCTAGTTTGTTTTGGACATTGTGTCAAACGACTTTCGGTCAAAGGCGTATCATATTGAGCAGATTCCTCAGCTAAACTGTTAATGACCTCTGGGCAGCGTCTAAATTGATTGCTCGAGTCGGAGGGATGTTTTTTGCGCCGCGAAAATTGCAGCAACTTCTTACGCGGTTTGCTTTTAGCCATGCTCGTGTTGAGTTCAGCCAGATTTGGTTTTCCAACGTACGGTATGAGGCCGAATTCATCAAGTTGTGCCAACATATTTGTTGACGCCCAAGGGAACATATATTTCAGCATACTGCGCCTATCCAGGAAAAGCGCGTCATTCGCTTCTGTGGTGGTCTCTGATAGTCGCTGTTGATGAACCTCATCTCTGACTTTTATAGCAGCGGATCGAAACCTTTGAAGAGGAGTACTAACCACTTTTTGGTTTTCGACTGCCACGGAAGATATCATAACACTCTCTTGAAGTCCATCAGTAATACTACCAGCTCTACTATCCATTGAATCAATATTACGAAGTTCCATGTCGTCAATATCTCGTGCATCCATGAGTCTTTCGTTAGCAGAACCGTCCTCACGACCAGGCGAGTGTGTCAAAGGATTGCTGTTATCACACGAGCCGGCAGCTGAGACAGGACCGTCACGCATTCGAGACACTTGCCAATAACGCCTGATTGATCCACGACGCCGACTCCAATCGAACAGTCTCAGACTAGATGACCGTTGCGGAGATTTTGCGTCTTTCGGTGGCAGTTCATCGTCGGCCGCTTCACTATCCGGCCGCGTATTGCTCCCTTGTTTGAGACGAGCTCTGCGCGATCCGACTGCTACGAGATTTCCAGGCACAAGATTGTAGTGATCGCTAGGTGCAAACAAAACGGATTCGGTGGTTGCGGCGGTCGTCGGGTTTACGTTGTTTAACTGGCTCTGACTATGCCATCCATCCACCTGACGATCATTGGGCGTACTGAGCACTTCTGGTGACGACTTCGGCTCACAACAAAGACAGTGCAGGTCTGGTACCTCATGACCTATCGATTTCAGCATCGCACTGACAATATGCGCACCGCCGAAGCATCGACACGTTTGCAACTGACAGGTCAGTGAGTTTGATCGATCGAGATCGGCGCGCGAGGTAATTGCTGACTACCACCTGTGCGACAGTGGCGAAGTGTCCCTGTTTCTCGTGCAATGCAGCACCGGCGACTGTTGCCACCATGAAGCTGAGACGAAGGACAGTTCACTTGCATTGGATGAACAGATGACGAGAATCACTGCCTAACTTGGAGCAACACCACGTTGGAAACACGCACAGCCGAGCTCAGCAAACACTGCTCACGTGCAGATACACACTCGTCGATAAAAGTGTGGTTACACTGTGACTGAAATAATTAAGTTCGCCACCCGTGAATACGATTGACAATGATAGAACTCACACTCACACGTCGCGCGAAAGCAATCAATAACTCGCATCAGACATGCTTTTGAGTGTACCAAAGGGAAAGAGGGGCTAAGTGAGAGAGTGACGGAGAGTAATAGGAGTAGCACACATGCATACACACACACACTCACAACACACAGCTGCTGTATGTGGCCTGATGTGAGCCGACAAGACACACACACAGTATAAACCCAAGCGTGGTTGAAAGGAAATGGAAGAAACGACGAAAACACCACCCTCCAAGCAAGAAGCGACAACGACTGCCGTACCGCTCTGCGACAGGCAGTTACACACATACACACAGGCATACACACATACACACAGGCATACACACACACGAATGAACAGCTACACATTAATGCTGTGGAAGGCTGACGGCTAGGACAGCGCCATCTGGTGAACGGCGTTGTTAGCCGGCTTTCAAACGATATCGTAACTAGCAGTAGCTACTGCCAGTAGAGCATTGCCGATCGGTTTTGGGTCGTCTCCGGGAACGAAACGGTGCACCTATCAGATTAGTCTCCCCAGAGAACGGATCATCTCCAGGGAGAACTAGGTGTTGCTTGGTGAATCCGCACTCAAGGACTCTGGCCCTGTGACGGAACAATTCGGCGAGATATGGCGCACAATAGGAGGATGTCCGAGAGCAAGAGAGAAAAGTAAACCAAACAGAGCATAAAATAAACGATTGACTAGCGGTTAGTGGAGCAGGTTGAAGGTTAGCTCAAGGTCAACTGCACCAACACAACTCGACTGCTGGTGCGAGAAAGAGCTTGCCATCTGTGTTTCTATTGCTTTTCCAGATGCGCTTCATTGGCGGCCGATATACACAGATTCAGTGAACAACAACAGCGCCGGATTGCATGCAAAATTCATTATCAGCACTGCCAGTCTAAATATACGACGTATCTTGTCAAGGGCGTAGGTTTGCGTCGAGGCTCGGGGCGATGATACTCATCATACAACAATGTTCAAGGATAGCTCAGTCGGTCAATTGCATGACATTCTAAACTCTTTTCGGCCTATTCAATTACAATTACCTCAATTAAAAGTATGTTGCATATAATACGCGTGCCTTGTTACTTTTTGTCGTCCTGGTTTTGATAAGAATGTACACAATGTACTGAACTTAGCATAATTCCTTGGGAGTACAATCGCTATTCACGTACCGGTCAATAATCAATATTCATACCCACTGTCAATTTGTCAGGGGGTAGTATACACCATAACTGCCAGGATCTACGCCCATGTATCTGGTACATGCCACCTTTGAATTTGTCACCGTAAATTCGGAGACATGTTTTATCATTAGAGTCTCTACTGATAATTGTCTCTACTGATAGGTCACATTCTCTACTGCAGGGAATGTGACTGCATTACAGTTCTAACTGTAAGCTCACACAGTATGAAATGAATTCCTCATATACCCAAGTGCTTTACCAGATCAGGCTTTCAGGCTCCGCTCAGAGAAACGTTCATGGTTGAAACAGTAAATTGAAAACTACAGTGTACACTTGTGATGCAAGGTATTACACAGGGTGTTTCAGTTATACAGGCCATACCCTGCGCTGAGTACATTTGCCAGATGGACAAATGCCACCACATAAGTGAGTAAATGTAACTGGCACGGGCATTGCCCACTATGTAATCAACTAAAACGTTTCTGTTTTATGTTGTTGGATGCTGTTTGTGACGTGAGATATTGTGGTTGGTCACAGAAAAGAGCTGTACATTAGGGTTGGGATTTCTACGGATTTTTATATATTTGTCAAAATAAATTTTATAGATGCAGTTTTTCGCGCTGATTACACGTATGATAAAATTAGGTCACTAGCTTCAAGTATTTTTCCAGCAAATGCTTTTGAAAGTTAGGAAAAGGCTAAAATAACGCTTAAGTTATATTATTATTATTAGTATTAACTACAGGCAAATCCAGAAGCATGGGAAGAGTGCAAGCACTATTACCACCCTAAGGTGGCCCCATGTACCGGAAGCGCCCAAAAGATTCAGAGAGAAAGAGAGTTCGAAAAGAAAAAAGTCTAGAAAGAGAGTTGGAAAGAAAATAATAAATAAATAACAATAAATAATAAACCATCATCCGATAACAATCCATAATGTCACTCCGCCCACGTTCCTCAATAAATAATAACAATCAACAATAAATATGTGATTCAGTAAATAACAGCCATCAATGAATAAGAATAAATATTAATAAATAAGTAATAAATAACAATCAAGAACAATAAATATGATTCAATAAACAGCAACAACAATAAATATGATTCAATAAACAACAAAAACAATAAATATGATTCAATAAACAGCAACAACAATAAATATGATTCAATGAACAACAACAGCCAACACTGAGTAAAAGTATAATTTAATAAATAACAACAACCAATAATAAATAGTAATAAATAGAGAGTAAAATAAGAATAAATATAAATAAATAGAAAATAAATAACAATAAGCATGAATAAATAACAATGAATATGAATAAATATACAATTAATAAGACTCAACAGTCAATTCCGCTTTTTCAGTAGCATTTCATTTACTTTGGCCTTGAATTTCTTCAAATTGTTCTGCGAGAAAGCCTCCTCCTTCAACGTGTTCCAAGTAGACACAGTGGCCGGAAGAAAGCAACGTTGGAATTGGTTTGTACGACAACGAATTGGAGCCATGCACTGGGAATGCTGTTTGGATATAAACCGTGTGCTTCTTGCGGCCACGAAATCATCAGGAATTGACTTGCTCATCGGATGATGGTCGTTGTGCTTGATCTCGTACAGCATGCACACGCTGCTGACCTTTCGACGATGGCAAAGATCACCAAGAACCAAGTCACCACAGAGGAACTTGCAAGTTCTAACAACTCTGTTGATGAGATTGAGGTGACAATCCGCAGCAGAAGACCACACGGGGGCGCAGTACTCCAGAATTGGCAAAATGAAACAGCGAAAACAACTTTTTGAGATTGTGCTGCTACCGAACATCCGATATGCCTTTCTTATAATTCCCAGTTTCCGCGATGCCGAACAAACCAGCTTCCGAATGTGACTCTCAAACGTCAGCTTGAGTCTACATGTACTCCCAATATTTTGAGCTCATCACACACGCTGAGTTGGGCGTCATTTATGAGGTTAGCTCCATGTGAAGGCTGAACGGTACGTGACCTAGAAACCAACAAGCATTTACATTTCGAAGTGTTCAGCATCATATTCCACATCTCACACCACTTCAGGACGCTGCTGAGATCGTCTTTGACCGTTCCACGCACCTGTGGTCTGTCCGAAGGAGATGAAAATACAGCCACCAAGGTTATATCATCAGCATATCCATATACAGGGTTGCGTGTGGTTGTGTACAGGTCAGCGGTGTAAATGTTGAACAAAATAGGACCCAACACACTTCCCTGCGGGACACCGCACACAATGCTCTGCCAGCCACTGTATGCTCCATCGATGGCAACACGTTGTACGCGATTGGAGAGAAATTGATGCAAAACACTTAGCAAGCGGCCGCCGACTCCAATGTTTCTCAGTTTTTGCAACAAGCCCTGGTGGCTCATACGGTCCAATGCTGCCGAGAAATCCAACTGCACAATCCAGGCTTCACTGCCTTTGTCTAGCACTTGCTGGAGCTCATGCGTGATAGTAAGCAGGGCGTCAGTCGTGCTGAGTTTTTTGCGGTATGCAAATTGGTTTTCCGACAGCAGATTGCTGCTCTCCAGGTACTTGGACATTCTGGAAGATATCAAGTGCTCGAATATTTTGGACAGAATCGGCGTAATTGATTTCGGCCGGTAGTTTGCAACATCAGCTGAATTGCTTCCTTTTGGTATGGGCGTGATATTCGCAACCCGCCAACATGATGGAAACGAACCAGTCTTCATCAAGCGCCTGAAAAGAGCACTGAGCTTCGGAGCTAGAGTATCTGTCGTGTTCTTGAAAAATAGCGGAAACATATTCAGAGGGTCTGTTCCTCCGTGGGCATCAAGGTCTTTCATGAGATTCGCCACTTCTTTTGATCGGAAGGCAATGCCTTTGATTTTCGAGGCGAGGACAGATGAATCGTCAGACGGAATGGACCCTTGGCATTGCTTGGTATTGAAGTAATCCATAAGCAACTCTGCCTTCTCTGTTGGGATGCTTTTGAGCTCACCGTTCGCTGAAAATAAAGAAGGGACAGACAGGTCATGTCCAAACACTGACGATTTCAACGTTGACCACCATTTGTGGGCGTCATTGGCATATGTTAGCTTTTCAGCAAGTTTCTTTGAGTGACGTGTTTCCGCTTCTGAATACACATGCTCAGCATGCCGTCTGGCCTCAGTGTAGGCATTCCATGAATCGGCTGAGCGTGATTGAAGCCACTTGTGGTAAGCTTCCTGCTTGGATTCACGTGCGCTGCGACATTCGTTGGTGAACCAGGCTTTGTCATCAGAGCGAAAACGTAGTTTTTTTAGTAGGCACTCTCCTTGAGATGACATCGGTAATCACTTTGTTCAATGCATCGATGGGGCATTCCTTCTGCTGCAGATTTGAAACATTAATTGCTTTCAATTCATCATTCACCTTCACCTATATGTTTAATGGACATATATTTTGATATTTTAATGTTGAAAAGATACTATACGATACATATTAACATGCTAATTAAGAATATATAAAATTTAATGTACACGTCTAACCAATTTTTGAGAAAATTACGTTGAATTACGGTTAAAACACGAGCTTCCCTCATTTTAGAGATGCATATTAGTCCATTTTCATACTTTTTAGGTTATATATTTGTTGGAGTAATAATAAGCGCAATTTTCCCCTGATTAAAAATATGATACAAAAAAGTCTATGTCTTCAAACATTTTTTCAGCAAATGCATTTGAAAATTAGCAAAAGTGAAAAAGTTAAGGCAAGTTAAGGTATATCCATTGTGTACTGGATCAATTTTATTTGAATATTTTAATGTTGCGCGGATGATGTGCGATGTATAAAAACTGAATGTCCAAGTCTAAACAGTTTCTGAATATATGCAATCAAACAAAATGCAGATAATTCCTGATTAGCTTAAATGTATAATGGATTCCTCAAGAGTTGGTTAATCTTGGACATTGATTTATATATCCATAATCAGCTTGTAAATATGCACCCTACATCATCTGCGCAACATTAAATATTAAAATAAAATTTGCCCAGTACACATTGGATATATAAGTTTACGATAGCGTTTTCTTAATATTCAAATGCATTTGCTGGAAATTTGTTTAAAGATAGAGACTTAATTTTATCATGTTATTAATCAGCGCAAAAACGGAATATATTTTTGTAATAAATATAATCTTAAAAAAGTGGAATTCAACCCATCCTAATTTCATATACACAAAAATGTGGAAAATTCCTGTTGTTTGCCTTAATTAAAAAAAAGGAAATTCCTCAAATATTGGCCTTGGACATTGAATTTTGTTATACTCTTAAATAAAAAAAAATTATACGCAACATTAAAATATCAAAATATATTACTCCAGTACAAATTGTATATATGCGTTATTTTAGACTTTCTCTAATTCTCTAATGCATTTTCTGAAAAATTAATAAGAGCCAGAGACTCAATTTTAGCATATTCGTAATCAGCGTACAAAACTTCCTCTATCTCTACCTTGCCAAATATGAAGATCAAAAAGGTTAAAAATCCACCCACCCTACTCTACATTCTCGCGCAAACACTAGTTGTAATCAGAATCAGTTCATTGAATTAATCTCATGTGCTGCGTCTTATTGATGAAATAATGAAATACAATTATGAAACCAGCTATGTCCTGCACATAGCTCAAAGCGATCAGATATTTGCACAACAATTTGTTCAGATGTGCCAAGAAAAATTAGCTCAGGTATATAGAAAAAATATCAGCCTTCGCTGGTGTATGAATGCGATAATCCTACAATCTACACTTTATCACACTATCGTTGCGTGTGTGTTCTCATCGAGTTAATCTCACCAATTTGTACTGCTCAGCACGGACTCAAAAGCTCGTTCGTCACGCCTCCCTCAGATAATTAATTAATTAATGCATGGTGACAATAGTGGTGCACTCTTCCCATATCGCTGGACTTAGCTGTAATTAATAATACTAATGAGAATAATAATAAGCATATTACTTATTAATATTAATTATTATTAATAATAATAAATATTAACAATACCAATATTACTATTAGTATTGTATTGATATTATCAATGCTAATGTTAGTAATAATTATAATAATCAAATGAGTACTTTAATAACTTGGTAATATTTTTGCTTGTCATATTGGCAGGTTCGGAGTGGCATTGTTGAGTGTTAGCGGATGCATTGTTTGTCGTTATTTATTTATAATGTATTTTTCGAATTATCTCTACAATTCATTACTTTTTGAACTTTCTTTCTCTCTATATCATTTGGGCGCTTCCAGTACATGGGACCACCGCAAGGTGTTAATAGTGCCTGCACTTTTCCCATGCTACTGGACTTGCCATTAATTAATGATAATAATAATAATAATAATAATTACTTATTCTAATTTGAAATAGTTCTATACTGAATAATATACTTTTCAGATCCGGATTGATTCTTTTTGTAGTTTTCTATCACGTTACATGGTAGATATCAAACATTTGTTCACAGACTTTCATGTAAAATTGTATCTTTTCTATTCAAGCATTTGTATATCATCATTGTGTGTATGTGTATGTAAATTTGTGTATGATGTACTTTCCCGTGTATAAGAGATCATTTTTGTCTGCATTTTTACTTTAGAAATTGGGGGACCAGGACGTCGATTTTGAGCTATAGGTAGCATCTATTTTGAGGCTATTGGTAAAATATATATATTTATATGGTGTTTAGTCTTGAGCTCTGTGGCTGTATTGATAGAGCATATCCAATAACCGCATTACACGCACACACACACACATTCACTCACACTCACACTCACACTGACACTGACACTCACTCACATTCACACTCACTGACACTCACTCTCACTCACACTCACTCACAGACACACTCACACTCACTCACACTCACACTCACACTCAAACGCTGGGCTAGTTAAACAAACGCTAGGATGCACCCAGACAGACATACACAATATACTATCATTACAAGAAGTATGGATACGTTTGCCCTTAATGCGTGTGTGCTCTCAATTAATTAATTATTATGTATTCGGCTACTATCACAACCCGGACTTTAACAATTCCATATATGAATGTATAATGTATAATGTTTAATGTATGTATATGAGCTATTGAATTGGCGAATCTCATCAATTTAGCAACGATAAGTCACGGGCGTAGATCCTGGAGGTTTGGGGTAATATACCTCCGAACAAATTGGCTCTAGGATGAAAATATAATTTTGTTCTCCGAGAATTCTGCTTAGTTTAGTGTGTTGGGTATACTGTCATCCAGACTTTTAAAAAAACGTTTTTAAAAAAACAAAAAAAACATGGTTTTTTATATAAAAAAACAAGAAAACCATTGACTTTCTTGGTTTATTTGGTTTTTTACACTTTGCACACACAAATAAAAATAAGATTGTACCATGCTATTTAGTGTATAGTTATACATAATTTAATACCACTTATCAGGAGTTTTTTTAATATTAAAAAAAAATATATCATAAAAATGTACACACCGGATCTTGAATTTCACCTTGTAGCATCTATAGGCAACGGAAGTTTTAAACCGCTTCCAATTGCGAAAACAGTCAATTTTAAACACCCACATATGTTTGCAAACTCCAAATCCAAATACCCAGTGGCCATATTTATGAAAACCTAGTGACTAAAAATCGTTTTGTCCATGGAATTTAATTCATGTTTGTTTTCAGAGTAAACACAGTTTGTTTAACTCAGAGGTTTCTGAAAATAGTGTTTTCTATAGAAACTCAAATGTTTTGTCGTAAAAATTTAGGATTTCTCATAAATACCAACCACAATGCTTCCCCAGCAAAACCCAAAAATGTTAATAAAATGTTTCCCATATCGTGCAAACCCTTAAAATCATGTCAAAAAGTAATATTTATTCAGATTTAAAACTGCCTTAATGAACTCATTTGCCAATTCTGTAAATATTTGATCATTCCTATATGAGAAAAATCACTTCTGTCAAAAAAACATTTTCAAAAAACCATGGTTTAAAAAAACACTTGGTTTAAACCATGGTTTAAACCAAACAAACCCTGCTGTCATCAAAATCAGCATAGGAAAAAAAGCAACAATACAGCACCAATTTGTGTGTATGCAATTTATATAATAGACTTTTCGTTGAGGTATGTAGCAATTGAATGAGCTGAAAATGACATAGGAACTCATACAATTTGACCAACTGCGCCATAGTTGAACTAATGCATGATGGCTGTCATCCCCCGAGCCTCGACACAAATCTACGCTCTAAAAGAAGTGAAGAAGTGCTGGAAACATATGACAGTTCTGCAACAATGCACTGCTGCTCTATACTCCATACAAAGCATGTCTGTCACAGTTTCACTATCAAACGCGCTAATACTCATCAAATTAAAACCCTTCATTTCTTACAACAGCGCGGAGAGATTCAATATATTCAGCTTTTCTACCTTATTAAATATGAAGAAATGACTAGAAATTAAAATAATCAAAGTCGGATTGATAAAAGCACATGCATTTGTCCTTCTGTCCGAGCATTAATTCCTATCTTGGCAGCCACTGCATGTCACACTGGCGGACAATGTGGTTACGTTACCGACCACCGGCCTGGGTCAATAACACTGAAAGGTCATAACATATTGAAAACAGATCGATGGTGGACGTTTGACATTTGCATGAAATGTGGCCTTATCGTCCATTAGCTGTCAATGGATCGATACATACACGCACGCACGCACACACGCACACACACACACACACACACAAAAGTTGTTCATTGTAAGCAATACAATGGATTTAGCTCGGTACGAGAGCATCACGATTAAAATACAATGAACTTAGAACAGTGGTTCCCAAACTTTTCCAGATTGCTAAGAATGTTACCCCTTTCACAAAATGTTGTCACCATTGATATACATTACGCTTATGACTAGGGATGTCAAAAAATTAACATAAAATTCAGAAAAATTAACTTTATTTTCTAGAAATAGTAACCTAAGAAAGTAACCTAAAACTAACATATAATCCCTCAAGAAGGTCCATTTTTTGTAGTTCTGACGGAAGAAACTACACCAGTCCTCTTTTCCATCCTATCTCCGATCTGGTACCATTTTTACAACAAACCATCAAAAGTGAATTAAGACAATTTGGCTAACATCGCAAAAAGGAGCATAACCACAAAGGTGAAATACACTACTTGCTAATATCATTAGTTTTAGTAATGGTCGCAATAATGCTATTTATATTTTAACAATTAAAGCAAGCAAGCAACGACTAAAGCAAACAAATATATTCCAATATACTGCCTAGGCAGTTACATATATTGTTTCAGTGAAAAAAAATTTAGGCGACCCTATCAAATAAGCACGTGCTACAGCTTGTACGAGCTCGAATATTTGTGTGAGCGTAAACACTGCATGTGTGAATGACGCCGTCCTCATGTAAGCACCCTGTCCTCACAGTCTTATGATAAGGGGCACTCTTTCGTCGCTTGAGATCAAACTAGGGAAAGTGGCGCTATTTCACGTTCTGAAAATCACATCCCACTTCCTGTCCGAGATCTTCCTTGTCTGTAGTCTTCGTGCCACTTCTTGCTTAGTGATATGTGCTACAGTGCAGTATCTGGTATAAAGAGCTCACACAGCCCGCGCTCCACACAGGTGTGCCCCGTGCAGCTCGCTGCCACCGCAGAACCGACCCTCTCCACGCTATGGCGCCACAAGGACGAAAGACGTATTAGAGAGGGCCACCTCCCCAGAATGCATGTCACAACTCATGACTGATATCTGGTACCATTTTCCGCTGGGTGGACAGGGGCTGTGGGATTATAGAATTCGCCCAATAAAATTCTGCTCCGCCGGGTTTCGAACCACGGACCTCCCGCTTGTGAGGCGGGTGTGCTAACCAGTACACCACGGAATCCGAATACATCCGAATACATCCGAATACCTGATATTCCATCTATTTTCCTATTTAATCCTCAATTATATCGTTTTTATGCCTCTTATTTGCAAAAAGTTACCAAACTTCGTGGTAAAGTGATCTAATAACAAGAAAATTAACAAAAAGAAACCTGTCGATAAAAAAGTAACCTAAAAGCAAGAAAAGTAACCTAACGATGAAAATGTCAATTTTGGTAACCTAATTACTTTTTTAATAATTATCGTAAATTAACTTTATTAACTTTTGACAGCCCTAGTTAAGACCAAAAAAATCCTGCTTTGAATTCCAATGAGCAATTGCTTGCCTATCACAAAAAGCATATATATTTCATTCAAATATGAAAAAGTTCCGCCACAGAAATTTTGATTAGTATATGTATTTATTAATACCTCATCTCATGAAATAGGGAAAAATATTATTTTCCATTTTTTTCAAAACCCTAATATACATGTATATGCCTAAACTTAAACACTAGATAAATGTATTAAATATATTGTATTAGTATATTTTGCAATTTCCCCAGGTAATTTATCCCAAGCTGGATTGTCCCAGACAGGCTGAATTGAATCAATCAGTGACCTAGATGAAACATTATGCTTTATAGTTACAAATATATCATAATTAAATCATATATTTATCCGTTGAAAAAGCGACAATTATACAAAAAACACAGACTCAAAATTGGCACGAATATAAGCGTACATATATTAGCTCATAATTTAACCTGATAACTTAGTATATATTCCATCAACATCAACGGAAATCACCATTGTTGCTGCATTCAATATAGTAATATTACATATAAATTATAACTTATTTATGACGTCAATTAAACATGGGCGCTGTTTTGTTTCGCAGCATACGATAATTGTGACTGGAGACGATCAGCGAGCGAGAAAGTGTGTCTGTCGCTAGTATGTGAACAATGATACCTTAGCAAGTATGAGATCGAAAAAGAGCGAAATCGACCCATCCTAATGTCTATCACTAAAATGTGCAAAATTGTATGTTTTCGCCGCAATTCCAAGTGGTTTTCCTCAAAAATTGGTTGGTTTTTAACATTCAATTTCTATATTCATAATCAGCCTTCTATATCATTTGGACAACATTAAAATATTAAAATAAAATTGGTACATCACACATTAGATATATTAGTTATTTTAGCTTTGTTTCAAAAATGTTTAATGCATTTGCTGAAAATTTGGTTAAATAAAAAATTTAATTTTATTATGTTCTTAATCAGCGCAAAAAACTGCACATATCTCCACTTTAAGAGAAAAAAAATGAAATGAATTCATATGAAATTCAAACAAAATCGACCCACTCAGCGAGCCTGTTTTTTTTGGCTGGTTAAGTGAGGCTGGTTAAGTGAGGCTGGTTATGTGAGGCTGGTTAAGTGAGGCTGGTTAAGTGAGGCTGGTTAAGTGAGGCTGGTTAAGTGAGGCTGGTTAAGTGAGGCTGGTTATGTGAGGCTGGTTAAGTGAGGCTGGTTAAGTGAGGCTGGTTATGTGAGGCTGGTTAAGTGAGGCTGGTTAAGTGAGGCTGGTTAAGTGAGGCTGGTTAAGTGAGGCTGGTTATGTGAGGCTGGTTAAGTGAGGCTGGTTAAGTGAGGCTGGTTAAGTGAGGCTGGTTAAGTGAGGCTGGTTAAGTGAGGCTGGTTAAGTGAGGCTGGTTAAGTGAGGCTGGTTAAGTGAGGCTGGTTAAGTGAGGCTGGTTAAGTGAGGCTGGTTAAGTGAGGCTGGTTAAGTGAGATATTCGGCAAAGTGTGGTGTCCTGCTACTTTTGACTGATATATCGTTTTTGCCAATATAGCGCTGTTTTGATTTGCCGCTGTGTATTTTGTTTGTTTTTGGTGTATGATTTCAACAATTGGGTCACAATCACAATAATATATTTTGCAGTATAAATATAAAAGTCAATGTATATATGCATGTGTGTGTGTGTGTGCATATGGATGTATGTTGCGTGCGCGTGAAAAATTGGCGTCAAAATGAAATCTGAATGTGAATATGCAGCCAATTTGCGTGTCGGCTCACAAAACATACATACACACACACACACACACATACACACACGGAGCGATTCACCTGTGAATACGTGGGCAGCACATATATGATGCATGCTTTTTGGCGTTGCCCTGGGGATAGCGAGGCTGGAAATTGTTTTTACAAGCTATTCTTATGCATATAACTCGCAACATGTCAGTGGATACACTCTTCCCTCTGTGTGTGTGTCTCTCTTTCGCACACACACATGCACACGCACGCACAAACATGCACACACACGCACACATGCACAAGCACTCGCACGCACAAGCATGCACACACACGCATACAAGCACACACACGCACACATGCACACACACACGCATAAACATGCACACACACGCACACGCTCAATGCAAAACTGTCCAATACCTAGTGTATACGTGTGTATGTGTGTATATACGTGTTTGTGTGTATATGTGTGTGTGTGTGTCTGTAAGTGTGTATGTTGTTGGCATTTGAACGTATTACAAAACAACTGTGCGTTCAAAGTGCAGAAATAATGCGCGTGGACCACCGTCATATTCATACGTATACCGTGCCTGTCTTTATGTGTGTGTATCAATGTGCATGTTAGTGTTGTGTGTGTGTGCATGTGTGTGTGTGTGTGTGTGTGTGTCAGCGTGTGTCAGTGTGCGTATACACGTACAGTTTGATTGAAAAAATATTGCAAAACATAGCAGGCAAGTTTTATCACTTGACCTCATATTGCATTGCCAATCTCTCTCTCTCTCACACACACACACATACACACTGACACACACACACACACTGACACACACACACACATACACACACACATACACACACACACATACACACACATACACACACACATTTTCGCGCACAATTTTTTAGTTTGACTTTTGTATTTTTCGTGTTTGTTGTAAACATTAGTGGTGCCGACCACTTAGATCTAAGATCTAAGATCATAGATCCACTTGGATCCGCTGAGCGATGGATCATTGTAGCACTAGCTGCAGTGTCGTATGACCAGTGATGAAACCATGTGCTAAGCACGAGCGATATGCGTCTAATTAAACGGCACTTTGATTAATTCTTCTCTTTTTGGCAATTGCCCAATGTATTTTTGTATTTTGTTTGTGTCTTTGTGTGACCAGCTAGTGGAAAAATAGAGCGGCACCCTCTAATTGAACGACACTACGGGAGAAGATTTGAAAAATAGAACAGCATGTCGCACAAATATAGTTTGTACAGAAATTCACACAGCTTGTCATGTACTTTACCGTTATGCTATGCCTGTGATTTTGATGGCAATACACACTATGAACTAAAGTCAGTATAAATATCGGAGTTATAATTGCATATTACTACAAGCATACGTATTCATGCATAATCGCACCATCTTTTAAAGCCCAAATGCACCGCAGTATGCGTTCTTTTATCAAGAATATGTTTCAGTATATTAAGTATAATAAATAGGGCTGTCAAAAGTTCATAAAGTTACTTTTTCACCTAAAGGTCACTTTTTCATAAGCTACTTAAAACTGCATGAAAAAGTTATGTACGATATTTAGTAAAAATATTTGTCCTTGCTAGCTCTTGTTTTCTTCTTTCTGAGCTCCCGTTTTGATGTAATTATTATCTTGTATATCTATATTTCATGTTTATCGCGCCTTTGTTGATTAGTGCGCTATATCAAATACACGCTTATTATTATTATTATAAAAAGGTTATTAGGTTACCTGGTTTCATAGGTACCATTATAGTTACACCACGGAGTCCACAAATTGAATTGAATTGAATGCAAAACTTCACTGTACATAGAATTGCCGCACAGTACTGTGCAAGCAATGATATTAGGGCTTTCAGACACATTATAACAATTATATTCTGCATATTTAATGATAATTCAATTTGTTAGGGTCACTAATAGCATGTATAACTCATGTGTTGATACAAAATAATTCATTTAACAACCCAAATATATCATTTCCATAATTTGAATTATTTGCATGACTCTTAAAAAAACCCAAAAAGAACGTGTTTTTTTGGTCGCGGTTTTTTTGGCAAAAAAACGTTTTTTTAAAAAACTGTCGGTTTTTTTTGAGGTCGCATCTCTAGTCGTGAGATGTTTGGAGCATGGTATAGTACGATGTGTGAGCTCTCTATGCCAGATCCTGCACTGTAGCACTTGACAGTACGCATTTAATTGAACAGGAATTAGCAAGTGCTTTTCAGGGCGTAAGATAGTGCCATTTTCCCACGCTTGAGATTTATAAGACAGTGAGCACAGGGTGCTGTATATGGGAGGACGGGGGCATTCACACATGCAGTGTTTACGCTCACACTAATATACAAGCTGTAATACGTGCTATTTGATAACAAGTTCCATTGAAACAATATAAAGAACATTATTACGACCGTTACTAAAAATATTTACATTTGCAATTAGTGTATTTCACTTTTGTATTAGCTTTCCACTTTCAATTGCATTTTGATGGTTATGCTCCTGTTTGCGATGTTGGCCAAATAATATCAAGTCACTTTTGGTGGTTTGTTGTAAAAATGGTACCAGATCGAAGAGAGGGTGGAAAAATAGTACCAACTCGGAAGGAGGATAAAAAAGAAGGACTGGTGTATTTTCTTCCTTCAGAACTGCAAACAGAAATTGATCTTTTTAAGGAGGTTATTTTTACGAAGGCTAGGCTATTTTAGGTTACTTTTTATAGGTTATTAGGTTACTTTTTATGTTTACAAACAAACAATAAACAAACCGTGTATTTCAATCAGCGCACCAATCAGCAAAGGCTGACAGCAAACATGTGATATAGCAATGCATAAGTGATAACAGCATCAAAACTCATAGGTTTTTAGGTTACTTTTTTGGATTAATTTTTCTCGAAAATAAAGTTACTTTTTCCTTATTTTAAGGTTACTTTTTGCGAGCCCTAATAATTAATAATTACTGAATAATAAATAATTAATTTTGGTGAAAAATTTTATACTTTGTACAGGGTTTGAAAAAACCGGGAGTTTTCACACAAAAAACCAAACACCATGGTTTGTATAAAAAAACAAAAAACAACATTTTTTGAGTTTTTTTTGTTGTTTACACTTTGCACGCACAAATCGAAAAGAGGATTGTACCATGCTATTTAGTATATAGTTCAACATACCACTTACCAAGAGTTTTATTTTAGTACCACTTACCAAGAGTTTTGTAAATATTGAAGAAAAATACAAAAAAATCATCAAAATGTACACAAAGGATCTTGAATTTCACCTTGTAGCATCTAGAGGCAACGGAAGTTTTAAACCGCTTCCAATTGCGAAAACAGTCGAATTTAAAACCCACATATGTTTGCAAAGTCCAAATCCAAATACCCAGTGGCCTTATTTATGAAAAACTAGTGACTAAGATCGTGTTGTCCATGGAAATTAATTCATGTTTGTTTTCAGAGTAAACACAGTTTTTTCAACTCAGAGGTTTCTAAAAAAATTGTTTTTCATAGAAACTCAAATGTTTTGTCGTAAAAATATAGGATTTCTCATAAATACCAACTACAATGCTCCCCCAGCAAAAACCAACAATGTTAATAGAAATGTTGCCCATATCGTGCAAACCCATAAAATCATGCCAAAAAGTAATATTTATGAAGATTTAAAACTATATTAATGAACTCATTTACTTATTCTGAAGAAATTTGAACATTCCTTCATGAGAAAAGTCATTTCTTTCAAGAAACAATTAAAAACATGTTTTTTATATTTAAAAACCACTTGGATTAAACCAAACAAACCCTGGTTTTTTATAATGAATAATTTATCATTTCTTACAATGTATAATTAAAGATTTCCTCTGATGGATAATAAATTATTTCTTATAATTAATAATATTCCTTTCCAATGTGTGTATTATTATTGTAATATATGTAATATTATGTGTATTATTAATACACATTGAATTTTAATGCTTATGCCAAATGTTATGGCTGGTGATGCTGTACGATGCGGCATATATGTCATAAGCGAGTTTGCTCGGTGAAATGCGGGCGATCTCATCAAGAATAGAGGGCGGATACAACTAATACTGATATAACTGACTGATATAACTGACTGATATAACTGACTGATATAACTGACTGATATAACTGACTGATATAACTGACTGATATAACTGACTGATATAACTGACTGATATAACTGACTGATATAACTGACTGATATAACTGACTGATATAACTGACTGATATAACTGACTGATATAACTGACTGATATAACTGACTGATATAACTGACTGATATAACTGACTGATATAACTGACTGATATAACTGACTGATATAACTGACTGATATAACTGACTGATATAACTGACTGATATAACTGACTGATATAACTGACTGATATAACTGACTGATATAACTGACTGATATAACTGACTGATATAACTGACTGATATAACTGACTGATATAACTGACTGATATAACTGACTGATATAACTGACTGATATAACTGACTGATATAACTGACTGATATAACTGACTGATATAACTGACTGATATAACTGACTGATATAACGAACTCAAAATGTGGAGTGAAAACGTTTTCATTAACCTCAAAATTGATTTGCGTATATCGCAGGAGCGGCGCTGATTGGGGCTTGGGGGTCGAATCCCCCACCTCCAAAATGTTTCAATCCCCACTGAGCCCCCAGAAATTATGGTCATTCTATGACGTTATATGACGTGCTCATTAAAGAAAGTAGGCCAACCCCGGATATAAGAGGCTTTTCTCATCGTTGCCTCCTGTGCACACACAAAGATACACACATATATAGGTACACACAGACAGACAGACACTCGACTTAGCAAAACAACATGCACTCGACATTTTGTAATCACTCTGGCATAGAGCCAAAAATGGCGTGTCACACGACCGCAGTCGTTTTGCAAACTGATATGAAATACAAAGAAATAGATAAACAGGTGACAACAGTGAGAACATATAATACACACACAAACACACACATACACACACACACACACGTAAGTGTGTGATTTTTCGTGAGCGAGTGCGGTTGTGTTCGAGCTGATCCTGTCTGATTTAGTGACGCGTGTTTGATTGTTTTGGTGTGTACACATTACTGCCAACGGTTGGCCGTTTGTCAAACTATGTGTGTGAGCGTGGGTGTGTGATGGCGTGTGTGTGTGTGTGTGTGTGTGTGTGCGCGCGCGATAGAGGAAGTGAGTGAACCAATGAGTGAGCTGTGAACAGTCTTCATTGATTGCCTCAAACGTCAATTCGGGTGTTCTCAGGGTTCAGGGTGAGGTGAGTGCTGTCCTGTCTCAGTAGAAACAATGTCAGGGAAAGGCCCAAAACAGAGAGAGAAGAAGGGTGAGACCTATGAGTCGAGCGTTGAGAAAAATAAGTCGAAAATCGATTAACTGCGGGAACAATTTCACCAGCTGAAGGAATCTATGGGATCACTCGAGAGCGAGTTGGAACAAGTGCGTTTAAACCAAGGCACGATTGAAGAAGAAAAGACACAATTGAAAGAACAGATGACAGAAGTATTGGAACAAGAGTTGGCAAATGTTCGACAAATCAATGAAGATATTATTGAGGAAAACAAATGATTGAGGGAGCAGATGACATCGTTGTCAAATGAGAACGTAGATTTAAAAAAGAGGTTGAGTGGCACCGAAGAAAATGGCAAAAGACAAGTAGAGGACCTGAAGAAAATTGAAGTTGAGCAAAAAAGATGGATGAAGATTCATGAAGTAAGAGTGGATGATTTAGAGCATATCATGGAAGAGCAGCAAAAGAACAGGCCGAGATGGAGAGGGCTTGTATTCAAGTGCTGAATAAGAAGAGGCAGATGGTAAAGCAAATGGTTGACAGAGACAAAATGTCATAATATTTGGCATTGAAGAAGAAACTATCACCTCTAAATCTAAGAGAGATGATAAGGAACGAGGAAAGGCTAAAAAGTTGCTAAGTGCTTTAGATGTGGAAGTGAAGGAAGATTATGTGATATATATGCATCGAATTGGAAAATACGACGCTAAAAACTCGCGACCCATGAGAATCAAGTACAGGTCAAAGGAAGCAGCTGACGAAGTGTTGAACAACACATGGAAGCTGAAAGACCATGCCGAATATAGCAAGGTTTGGATCAAAACAGACTCCACGCAGGAAGAAAGAGCATTAATCAAGGAAAAAGTCCTACTAATGAAGGAAACAAACGAAAACTGACAGAGGAAGAAAGAAAGGAGTTTCATTCGAAGGTGGTACACGGAAAAATCAAGAAATGGTATCATATGGCAGCAACGGATGCGAAGGAACAGACAGAAAGGCACACACAAGCTTAATGTACACACACATTGACGGGTATATATGTCGAGTAGAAACGAGCTCAATGTATACCTGTGTGGAAAAACCCTGACATTGTTGCTATAGTGGAAACAAAACTCAAAGAAGATATTGTAGTTCAAGGCTTGGTTCATAGCAGGCATAACATATACAGAAGGGATAGAAATGAAAAAGCGGGAGGGGGAGTGATGGTGTTGACAAATAACGATATTAATGCAAATGTGGTGTATATTGGAATGAAGGCAGAATTAATAATGTTAGAACTAAAACTCTTTGACAGTGTGAAGCATTTCATGGCGGTTTATGTGCCGCCAAAAAGTAGTTCATAGAAGCTGAATGAGTTTGAAGAAATGATCAGTCATACTCTGAACGAACTATGCTATCTGATGAACAAGTACAAAACATAACAATTGTAGGAGATTTTAACTCTAAGGAAGTTGACTGGCAAAATTGGAACGCAAACGGATCACCGAACTCTTGGAGTTAAAGACTTTTGACACTGATGATGAGAAATTACATGAATCAGTGGGTTCAGGAGAATACATGGTTCAGGGGTTCAGACGAACCATCAAGACTAGACTTGGTTTTTACTGATGAAATGGACATAATATAATCGTTGACGTATAAGAGTCCAATTGGTAAAAGCGACCATGTGCTGATAGAAGCAGTTTTAGAATATGGAGAACCTGCAAAAGGTCCCCATAAATACTACGGTTAGAAACTGAACTATGACAAAGCCAACATAAAACAGCTTAAGAGATACTTTGATGAGGTCGACTGGACCGCTATGTTGACAATGACGGATTTTCAACAAAAATTTGATTATTTTGTTGATACGTACAAGCTCGGCGTTGAAAGATATGTTCCAAAAATAAAAAAAACATACACCAGGAAAAATGTTTGGTTCAACAAAAGATGTGAAAAAGCATGAGAGGACAAAGAAAAAGCATGGAACATATTGCGAAAGAGTAATAATTATGAGCACTGAAATGAATACAAAAGAACCAGAAACAATTACGTGAAATTAAGACGAGAAGAAACAATGAATTATGAAAAAAGTGTAGTTGAAAAATGTGAAAAAGAACCGAAGATGTTCTACAAGTATGTCAACGGAAAGATGACAAATTACGTGGGCATCGATTGTTGTTGTTGTTGTTGTTGTTGAAAGAATTCAACATGAAGGCGAGACCATTACTGAACCAGAGAAAATCTGCGAAATTATTAATGATAAATTTCACACGGCGTTCACTGATGAAGGTCCTTTTGATGGAAGTCGAATCTTGCCGAAATGTAGGCCTATGGGAGATGTGTACATATTCAAGAAAGATCTGATTGAGAGACTGTCGAGGTTAAAGAATGGGAAATCAGTTGGACCAGACGGAATTGAGGGGAGCATTATCAGGGAATGCAGGGAAGAGTTGACGGAGCCATTGTATGACGTCATATGTACTAGCTTGCGCCTGGGTGAAGTTCCTTCACAATGGCAATGTTCGAGCATTGTTCCAATTCACAAGAAGGGTTCGAAAGAGAAACCATCAAACTACAGGCCTATATCACTGACCAGCGTGATATGTAAAGTGTGTCAAAAAAATATCAAGGACCAGTGGGTAAAACATCTGGAGAGAGAAAAGGTTTTGTCAAATGCACAATACGGAAAAGTGGGGTGCCACAAGGCTCTGTGCTCCGACCAATAATGTTTCTGATATATATCAATGATATAACAAACAACAACAACAACAACAACAACACATGTATTTCATATAGCGCTCTAATTATCATAGGCGCGAGGAACGGCTAGTTATAAAATGTATACAATGTGGAATTAACAAAACAGTATCGCTTAAACAAAGATATAAGCAGCGATATACTATGAAGGATCAATTGGAAATAACTATGGATAAATTTTTTTTAAACAAATCAAACAGTTATTCACACAATATAATTATTCATCAGAGGAGACACCGAGAAGATATGTACAAAGAGAAGTGGAAAAAGACCTGTAAGAGAGAGAAGATCGAATTTTAAGAGGAAGTTCATTGAGCAAACGAGGTCCAGAGAAAAAAAGAGATTTCGAAGACCAGGTGGAGTCGTTGAGAGCACGGGGACAGGTATGGACAGCACCGTTCACCTTTTTGCCGACGATGCCAAATTGATGAGAGTTATAACGAGTACGAGAAACTGTGGACAATTGCAATGTGATATAGACAAGATTCACGAATGGTGTCAAAAATGGTTAATGAGCCTCAACGAAACAAATTGGCATGTCATGAAGTTTGGCAAAAGCGGGAAGAGACAATCTGTGGACTAAACACTGGGATGCGTCACGCTGCGAGAGGTGGACAAGGAGCAAGATCTTGGTGTGATTATCCAGAATGATCTGTCACCGCAAACGCACATTGATGACCTTTTCGCCAAGTCGTATGCACTTATTTCAAAAACGAGGAGTATTCGAATACATGGAGGAGAATATGTTCAGAAAATCATGATAGCTCTAATTAAGCCAAAAATCGAATACGCAGCTGTAGTTTGCTCTCCACACGAAATGAGACATATAAACAAAATAGAAAATATTCAAAGACTGGCCACAAAATTGGTACCAAACTTGAAAAACATGTCTTACGAGGACAGATTGAGGAAAATTGAATTACCCATGCTTGATGAGAGGAGAGAAAGAGGTGATTTAATTAACATATATAGATGCATAAACGACACGGTCAACACAGACGACATCGGATTAGTTTTTCAAGGAAATGTGCGTAGAGGACACTAAAAAACTGAGGAAAACAAGTTGTCGAAAAGATGTCAAAAAGTATAGTTTCCCGTTTAGGAGCGTAGATAAATGGAACCAATTAGACAGCAAAATATTTGAAGCTAGAAATTTAAGTTCCTTCAAAAATAAGTTAAATAAATTATGGAAAAGAGACGAGACAGCACGAGCTTAGCTCATATCCTGTAGAACAACTATGTGAATACAGCTATGTGAGTACATAAAGAAACATGCATAAGCATGAGAACTCCAGGAGTAAGAGCGGGAAGAAATTATGCTAAATAGACAATCGTACATGCAGGAAAAAATATTCAGAATCAACAAGTAGAACATGAGAGTAAAATTATAATTATTATTATTATTATTATTATTATGAATTACAGGCAAATACCAGTAGCATGGGAAGAGTGCAAGCACTATTTCCACCTTGCGGTGACCCCATGCACTGGAAGCGCCCGAAATATGTAGAGAAAAACAGGGTTCAAAAAGTAAGGAATTCCACAGAGAAAGAAGGTAAAGGAAATAAATTTAATGTGCTCCAGAAACAAATACAAGGCACCAAAAATGACCGACTCAGAAAAATAGAATGAAAAAAGTAACCAAAAAAATTGCTACTAGTCATAATTAATGAAACCTGAGATAAAACACAAATGCATTAGAATTGTTACAAAGTAGCAAATGAAGTGAGTTTGTGAGTGAGTGAGTGAGTGAGTGAGTGAGTGAGTGAGTGAGTGAGTGAGTGAGTGAGTGAGAAACAGGGTCAAAGGAGAGGTCAACTAGATATTGATAAAGTTGATACGAAAAAGAGCTGAAGGAAGAGAAAGCGCTGATATGAGTAGGAAAGAGTAATTCCATGAGTAATTCCAAAAGATTAATTTATATGAGTAATTCGTTCCTAATGCAATTTTCCGTAATCTGTAGTGTTTACATATATCTGTAGTGTATTTATATATATATATATATA
>OU696593.1:3647500-3707500 GCA_916048095.2 Sacculina carcini | reverse complement strand
CGTTTGATTGAAGACAGCCCTAGAGAACGCTACAAGTACATGACCGTATTTCATGACCGCATTTCGTATGTACCTTGGCCATCAAGAAATAGAGATGAAAACAGTAACTTTTAAAACACCGGAAATTAATCAAGGTGAAATGGTATCTGAGCTCAACTTGGAAACACAAAACTGGTAATGAACAAATTCAGCAGCTTCATTATCGCTGAAAGTCACGATTCAACTGGTAATCAGTTACTAGATGCCAGGCAGATCAGTTTTGCAACGTCCACCATTTACCCTCACATTTACACTATAATTCCACCGGCTAACACATGGCAGAATGCTATGTCTGCTTCTGAGCAAAATATCGCAACAAGAGTATTGCAAACATGTGGTATTCAATAGGGAGCATTAACATCAACTCTCAATACTATTATATATTTACATACATTTAATAAATTTATGTGTTGATCACTGAATAATCCTCAATATGTTGTAATAATAGCATTCACTGAAGCAGAGCCGTAGCAACCGCCCCCCGTACCCCCCGGCCGGGGGGGGGGGCGAATGTTGAGGGGCCCCGTTGATTCACGTATGATACCCATATCATATTTATTATGTATAGCCTTTACCTTTTTGCTCAGATGTTTTCATCTGAGCTTGTATTATGTGATTATGTCTAATAAATAAATTCATTATTTGGTTCTTTATTTATAATGGGGGCCTCAAGTGTTGCCTTCGGGGGGCCCCAAAAGTCCCCGCAACGGCTCTGCACTGATTCATTACAAAGTCGTCATTCACCTTTCGTCATCAATCCAAGCTCAAGGAAAATATATGAACCTGTACGTATCTGAATACGTGTACGCATATGCGTGTGTGTGTTGTGTGTTTGTGTTTTTTGTGTGTCATGTATGTGTGGGTGTCGGAGTGGTGTTCAGGACGCTGATACCGTTATTCGCCGTAAAATAGTACACACGCCGAGATGAACTCGCAAAATATGCACACCAACATACTGAGACCGCTCTCATGAGTGTCCGTCAATGTATTCACATGCACACGTGCGTGTCCGTGTGTGTGTGTGTGTCCGTGTGTGTGTGTGTGTGTGTGTCCGTGTGTGTGTGTGTATGATAAGCAAAACAAGTTGTCTCTGGCAGCGCCACCAACAGCCAGATACGGACAAGCGGTCATTTATCCGACCCGCTGCCACACATTTACCACCGTCGGCTGAGTGCTAGCGGTAACAGAGAACAACTTGCATGAACAGTGCGTGCTAGGGACTCGCACAGAACGAAATTCGAAAATATTATGCAAACTCGAACGAGATTCAACAAGACAAAGCATAGTTTGACAGATGGAAAGGTGAAATGTTTCACCACGCTAATTCAGGACCGGATTTGGATAATTGGAGGCCCTAGGCAGTGAGTTTGGCGGTCCCAGATAACACGGGAAATTAAGAGACAAATAAATGGTGCAAACATAAAATGATGCAATTTGTTGCAAGTATTTGTAAATATGTATAGATGTACAAATGAAATAAATACTGCAATATTCACACAGGCACCGAAGACTTTCTACCAAATTAACTGTTCGTGTTTTTATAGTAGCAAAGTCTCAAATGCTTTGTAAGCAACCCAGAGAGTCGACAATACTTCTTTCGATGTACCGTAAATGCTCTATTTATCCGACAGGCTCTAATAACCCGGCAGGCTCTAATAATTCGGCTCCTCAGGTATGTGTTGAAAAATAATCCGGCAGGCTCCAATAATCCGGCACTTCCTGAAAAGGCTTATTGAAACTGCAACCACGATTCAGTTATAGTTCAGCAACAGTTTATTTAGCAATCCTCATATAGACCGGCACTCATTAGTCAAAGCAGAAATCATCGTCTTCTCTCGTCCCTGTTATCAGTGCACTATTTTTGTGTAGCAGTTTTTGCGCAATCCTACCGTGCGGAGTGACCACAAGTAATCCGATAGGCTCTAATAATCCAGCACCATACGCACGGGGTCGAAAAATAATCCGGCATGTCGGATAAAAAGAGCATTTACGGTATATCTATGCCAGACTGTTTAGGCGGTCTTGCATCAATGTTCTCAATTATTTTCTTATTCATCTCAACTAGCAAAAACTTGTCCTCGATGCAATAGTAATTGAAATTGTCAATGTTGTACGAAGTGTTTCTCATGTTTCGCAAGGTCCCCACAGATTTTCCTTAGCCCCCTCCCCCGGAAGAACTCTGGTGCCGCCACTGCACCTCTACCTTATCGGAGGGTCCTATCAAAGTGAAACTTTTGCCACGTAGTATGAAAATTTCGCCTCTCTAATGGTGTCTCTCCAAGGGAATGTCGCTGAATAGACACATAAAATGCAAATAATCTATGAAAGAGTCCAAAGCTCACATATTACATGAAAATTTAATAACATATTTTGGGACATTTTACAACATATTTTGGCATTTTTCGTCACATAATAAAAACATAAAACGCCAAGAATTATCACATAAAATTCCCAACTCTAATAATGTTTTTTATTTATCTAAATCTGCGGTTCTTAGTCTTTTCAGTGCTCGCACCTTTCCCAAATAAGCGGTACGTTCTCCTACGACCCTGGATTTTCAAGAGCTATAGCTATTTATGAAAAATATAAAAATACTAATGACTATATATACGTAATAATAGAATCGTTTTTATTAACGTTTTAATATTCATCAATACAGCTTAACATTCCTTCCAGTGATTCAAAAATAAGTTTTTTAAGCCTAAGAGTTTAAGGAAAAAATGTTAGAAAAAATATACAGCATAGGTAAAATATATACTTTCTTTAATTTTTCACATAAATACTCGCACCCCTGAGGAACCAGGCTCTCACCCCTGATGAACCATGCTCGCACCCCTGAGGAACCAGGCTCGCACCCCTGAGGAACCAGGCTCGTACCCCTGAGGAACCAGGTTCGCACCCCTGAGGAACCAGGTTCGCACCCCTGAGGAACCAGACTCGCACCCCTGAAGAACCAGGCTCGTACCCCTGAGGAACCAGGTTCGCACCCCTGAGGAACCAGGTTCGCACCCCTGAGGAACCAGGTTCACATCGCCTGAGGAGCCAGGTTCGCACCCCTGAGGAACCAGGCTCGCACCCCTGAGGAACTAGGGTCGCACCCCTGATGAACCATGCTCGCACCCCTGAGGAACCAGGCTCGCATCGCCTGAGGCACTCGCACCCCCGGTTATGAATCGCTGATATAAATGATGGTCGTTGCTGTAGATTGGCTAATGTTGTACATTTTGGGTGCATGTATTTTGGCTATTGTGGGTAAAATGATTTGGTACTAACAATTTAAAGTATTATTTTAATATTTGTGAGCAGTTTTCATTCCGTTCCACCTTATTTCATTTCCATTGTGTTTTTCATTATATGATTTTAGTTAGATCTATGCCTGTTGATAATCAATGTGCATGATGACTGCGATCATGCTATTTATAGCGTTCGTGTTCTTCCCATACCAACATGTTTATTCATTTTAGTAATATTAATAATACAAACAGGACCAGAGCCGTTGCGAGGACTTATGGGCCCCCCGAAGGCAACACTTGGGGCCCCCAATATAAATAAAGCACCTAATAATGAATATATTTATTAGACATACTCCCATAATATAAGCTCAGGTTAAAACATCTGAGCAAAAAGGTAAAAGCTATACATAATAAATATGAAGCAACGGGGCCCCTCAACATTCGCCCCCCGGCCGGGGGGTACGGGGGGCGGTTGCTACGGCTCTGAACAGGACATCAAACATGCATAAGATTCTTAACCGAGACTGAATGTGTATACATGTTTCTGTGTGTATGTTTGTGCGTGTGTGTGTGTCTGTGTGTGCGTGTTTGTGTGTGTGTTTGTGTGTGTCTGTGTGTGTGTGTTTGTGTGCGTGTGTGTGTCTGTGTGTGTGCGTGTTTGTGTGTGTGTTTGTGTGTGTCTGTGTGTGTGTTTGTGTGGTACACATTGCGCCAACACGTTTTTGCACGCAAGACATATGCTAATATGCCAGTGACCTGATGCCGTGTCAAGGTCACGCTTCATTGTACGCTCGCGCTCGAACGTGCTTGCGATTGCGAGAACACGAACACTGAACGCCTAGCGGACTGTAAATAGCCTGGAACACGCACACGCACACGCACACGCACAGGCACACAGCCGCTTCAATGGTAATGTGCTTTGCTATTGGTATTGAGCCGTGGGGTGCGCGAGCCGAGCTCAAGCTAGGCAGGACCTGTTTGACCTTGACAGTGGCGGTGACCTTGAGGCTGCGGCAGGACGGCGACCCGGCACCGTGTCAAATAAGGAGGCGTGCGTGGTGGCGCCACCAATGGTCGCACGTCCATGTTTGGTGGCGACATGTTTTCATACCAACTTCACTTAGCGTCGTCCGCAAATAGTGTTTATTCGAGCGAGCGCGCGTGTGTATGTGTGTGTGTGTGAGTGTATGTGTGTGTGTGATTTGTATGGGTGTACAGTGATGTGTCTACACTGTGAACGAATGAGCGCGCACAAAAATGTGTCCATCATCGCATTGGCATTGAGATTTGTGTATGTATGTGTGTGTGCGTGTGTATGTGTGTGCGTGCGTGTGTGTGTGTGTGTGTGTGTCTGTGTGAGTGTGTGTGTTTGCGTACACGTGTGTGGGTGTGAGTATGCGTGTATATGTATGTGTATGCGTGTTTGTGCGTGTGCGACACGATTTTTGCGCTGAACAGCGTGCGCCCGCCAGATAAAAGCTGATGTCGAGGGTCGTTGACACCGGCAACATGACAATGCGCTCATTAATGGATGTGCCAAAACGCGACCGGGCGCGCCAAATCTCATGTATCTTGCTCCGGAACGTATCGACCGGCTCATCTCATCGGAAAACATGGAGTATGAGACTACGCTAGGCTGCCGTTACTCGCAGAATGCTTGCGTCGTCTCCATTAGGCATCACAATGACTCGCGCAATCTCAACTTATAGAGCTTGGATTCTACGAGCATAAAGCAGCGGATGTTATCATTGAAGCAGAGCTAGATATATGACGGCAAAATCGATACCTGTTACAGGGATGTGGTATTGATATTTGGTGAATGCGCGAGGTTTGCACATTGCAAAAAATAGAGGACTTAAATTTGATCAGTGTACAGAACATGGAATTGGTGAGAAAGTGACTATTTTGGTAGAGCTGTACACACCAATCCAAGTCCAACCCATCTAACTTTCCAGCGCGACTCGTTTTTCAATTTATGGTTTCGAGGACTCAATTAGGAACTTGCCCTGAAAATGCATGGAATGTCATGTTTGGCCCTATCAAATTGTATCACGAACCTCCAAATTTGTCGCATATACTAACAATTTAAATATGCAAGCCACAAGAGATTTAAACTACAGTTGACCCTCCAAACAGCGGAATACTTCCTTGGTCCCGATCAAAAGCCTATCAAATACATCTTAATTACACCTCCAAATAGCGGAATTCCAACCCCCGAATAACGGAAACTTGCAAATAGCGGATGACTTATTGGTCCCCTATCTTAAATTTAGGTAGTATACAATATATTGATTCCAGCTTGTCAACTGACAATTGTTGACTGTTGCAGGCTGATTGGTAGAATCAAGTGACTTATAAGGGCCGGCTATAGGCACATGTACAGGCATATTATTAGGCATAGGCAGCCACCTCGCACCCAGATTGGTGAGGGTCTCGCCGAGAAATCACACAAGAATTTAGATCTTCGTATAACATTGATAATTACGATTACTATTGCATCGGAGACTAATGATGATTAGACGGGAGGAGCACGCCGCACAGCTAAACAAATTTTCTGAGTTAATGAAAAATGTTGGTAGAATCATATGAGAAAAATGCAGTGATAAATAATTGTGGAATAGTTTGTTAAAAAACGAACAATTCACAGTAAAAATTGTTAATAACTTTTGTTGCAGAGCACACCTCCAAATATCGGAAACCTCCAAATATCGGAATTTTTTCTCGGTCAATTCGAGTTCGCTATTTGGAGGGCCGACTGTATATATTTGAAATGGTTCCATCTACAGCAAACACAGATCGACATTATATATATCTACAGCACACACATACACACACATGTGCATGCACATACACATATACACTATAGGGCACTACAAAAAACAGATTGATCCGTCTGAAGCTGTACCGTATGAAGCTCTCTTCCAATCCATCATATCTATATTGTCATCACCACACATAAAATACCACCCACCCAAAAGATATCCTCCACGTACGCACACACTGCACACATCTATCAAAGGAAATCTATATAAGTTAACCTATGCATGAAGTTAATCAACACCTTCGATACTGAAACACTATTGGGTGGACAATACAGGAAACTTTTGGAATGCATAACAAAGCATATGTGTATTTACTTAGCACAAACGACAGCATCGCAGAGGATCCGATCAATCCGGACCGAAACAACCCGGATATAAACAATCCATCTTTACGACCACCACATGGGCTGATCAATTTCTATAGGGATTTCGTGTGCCCACAACAATACAGAACAGAACACAAATACACATACACATACGCCCGCATACACGCACACAGACACACATTAACGAACATCAAAACGAAAATGAGTTAAATAAAATGGCCAGAAAGATGAGAGCAGGGATTAACATATGTGAATACAGATCCAGGCGGATAGAATCTTATGTTCAAGATGAGTTAAGACCACTTCTTTAGCTCATCCAAAATTATGCAGTTTTTTGCTCAGTAATAATGGTTACCTAGGTCCCATGGACAGTGGAGAAGTTGGTTGAATCACCAACAACTCGACCAAGAAGCCGGTTGTATTGATTTGCATGCTACCGGTAACACGGCAAGGCTCGACAGGAAATTGTCGCCCACAAGACACGTCTTTATTGCACGACAAATGAATATGTTACAAAGTCTGTCAGTAGCATATGAGCGCATATTTGAAAAATAACACCATAAACCATATATTTTATATGCTCTCTATATTTACATTCTCTACATTGAGATATGTCATATATCCTAATATTTTATATATAGGTAGTGTCATCTGGCAGTGTCAAATTGACTGATTCCCCGATGATATTTCATGATATAGAGCACGTAATGCAAACACAGGTTAATATCAATATTCCCTTGTGAATATGTGTGTGTTTTATATTTTATGTGTTATGTGCGTTTTCTGTCTTGGGAATATATGTATGTTCACAAACACGTACACATATCAGTGACACTAAAGCTTTATGGAGGCAGCGCTGCCGCGAGTGACAACCAAGCTAATGCGCTGTCTGGGACGGGCTTCTCCCCGGGTCACTTTGATATATTTCGGCCCAAGGGCTTGATGAACTCCTCCAGGGCCGCCCATGACACCAGTTGTCTCTATCACCACCAGCACGAAACAGTATCGCTGACAAAGTCTGAAGTAGCACTTACACTCCTCTACCGACTGTGCTCCTGCCCTGGGAGTGATTGGGCCGTCCATCAAATGTGTACTGCCGAAAGTGTTGACGCAGTCACATCCCAGCGCAGCGATGCTTCAATTATCAAGTGAAAGTCTGTGGTACTGTCCGATCAGCGGCCGTTACAGCGGTTCCATCCGCGTGAGTCCAGCACCATTGTGACTTCCCCCGACGCAAGACTACGGTGAATAATGTCATTAAGCGCTATGTGAGCGGCCGACGTTATGACAACAGAAAACTGAGCCCAAAAAACAACCGAGCAAATTGTCAGCAAGTCAAGCAAACTGGCCTATTGTAACACACCACTTCCTCAACTCGTGTTGTTATATTCTTCTTCATAATATTATATATATTAAGGAGCACGGATAAGTGTGAAGAAGCGCCAGTATTACATTGCATGAATACAGTGTACCGAGGGTGCGAAACCGGGGGCCTGGTTTCTAAGGGTGCGAAAATTCCTTGTGTAATTCCTAAAGTCCTTTGCTGATTCCTGTATTAAATGAAAGAAAATGTACTTGTTACCTATGCTTTAATTTTTTCTACAAATTTGCTAATAACATTTGCATGGTCCTAATGAAGGATAAAGTTGCAAAAAAACAAGTACAGGGTATACGTACTTGATTTGGACGAACGAGGAAAGGAAGGTTTATATGTACATCAATGATATACCATGTTCTGGTCCTAAAATTCTCTACTTATACGTTTGTGTAAAAGACCCAAACAAAAAAGTAAAATGTATTTAAACACAGACGCGCGGGGGCATCACTGCCCCACGCACGCCTACAAGACGTCACAGCACGACCACACCTCGAACACGGATCCTACCCAAATTCCCGCTCACACCGTCACTTACGCGAGCACACACACACACACACACACACACACACACACACACACACACACACACACACACATTTCAGACACTCATACACACAGACGCTGTAGCGACCAATTAGCGACGAGCTGGTCACGTGCTCGCCGCCGCGGGGCATGCACACTTTACAAACACGCCGCAAATGTCAGTACAGGTGAAGCCTAAACCACTCGCTTTGGCTTGGCACGCGCGCGTACGCACATGCCCGCACACGCGCACACACACAATTATACACACCCAACGCGCACACACATCCTCCCATAAACTGCACACAATCACACAATATCTTGCCTGTGACAACATTCATAGCCACTGTACTGTTTCAGTGATGACTAGAACTGTCAAAAGTTAATTTAGGCTTAATTTTTCACATAAAGGCTACTTTTTCGTAAGCTACCTAAACCAACACTACAAATTTGTGTACGATCATTTTTAAAAAGTTATTAGGTCACTAAAAATTACTTTTTCATCGTTAGGTTATTTTGTGTTGTCTTATTATTGGGTCACTTGCCTACGACTAAGGCCGGCCCTAATAATTAACTCGTCTCTACCGATCAACCTGCAACAGTCAAATGTTGTCAGTCGATAAGCTGGAGTCAGCGTATTCCATATATCCTCCATGTGAGAATCACTCAAAACCTTGTTTTCCGCTATTTGGAGGTGTGCTATAAGAGTGGGGACCAATAGTTCCGCTGTTTGGAGGTTCGACTGTATATAATGTAAAACCTCTATTTGAACAGTAACTCTATTTGTAGGGCACCTCTAATAGAAAGGCACCTTGGGGGAGCCACTGAAAAATAGAGCGGCACTTCTAATTAAACATCACTTAGATTAATTCTTCTCTTTTGGCAATAGCTATGACTGACTGACTTGATGGCAGACCAAGCGTCTGCCATCAAGCTCATCAAAACACTGGTTTTTCCTCGTATAGATTATTGTATTGTTTTATATTTCAACACTCCGCGATGCTATTTGAAACCATTTCAGACGGTGATCAATCAATGTTGTAGATTTGTCCTCTCTCCCGTTGTTTGTGTTCATACATCTCATCATTTGTACAATCTTCGTTGGCTACCTATTATTCCGCGATTTCATTTCCGTCTCTCCTGTATTATTTTCAAACTGCTGAACGGCATCAATCAGCCTGAATATCTTGTACGTTTGTTATCTCGTGTCTCAAATCCCAACAGCCGTATTTCACGTCCTCTACAATGTCCTAGAGCGTTGTGTGAATCCCCCTGGTCAGCAAAATCATTTACCTTTTTTGCTCCTCGTTTCTATAACTCACTTCCATCTCATGTCCTTCTATCTCCCTCTTTCTCTTCTTTCACTTCATCTCTGCGCACATACTTATTCTCTAAATCTTTTGATCGCTCATCTCATTGCCTTACACCATATGCCAAGATTTAGCTGCTCAAAGTGCACTCTCATCTTTTGCTTGCCTTTGTTTTTTTGCATTCACGTGTTTTTTTGTGTCCTGTAAGCAATTTTTCTATATCCTATCTCTACCTGATTATCTTTGTACTGAAAATGTGTGTGGATTTCTTATTCTTACTGTGTGTGTATGTTTTGTTCTGATGATTATTTATTGCGCTCAATGTTTGTTTCATATTGCGTCGACGTGTAGCTTTTGTTTTTTTTCTGTGCTATTTTTGTTCTTTTGTAATCGCGCCATTGTTGCTATGTGCGCTAAATCAAATACATGTTGTTGTTGTTATTTTTATTAGTGGATTTGTGACTTGTTACCAGTAATCACTCTGTATTTGTTAAAAAAAATACCTTTACGTTACCTGATTTTTTATCCATAAAATTTACCGTATATTCTCAGAATTTTGACCTTCTAGTGGAAAAATAGAGCAGCACCCTCTAAATGAACGGCACTACGGGTAAAGGTTTTTAAAAATTGAACGGCATGCCGTTCAAATAGAGGTTTTACGTATATAGGTTTCTCGTATATACATATATACGAGGTCCACTCCAGAAGTTTTGAGACTGCCTTCGTAGAAGCGCTATTAACAGTGCTAAGCCCTATTAACAGTGCTAATAACAGTGGTCCAGTTGTCATAAACGCACGTGCCTAATTTCGTTTTTTATGTTGCTGGAAACGGCTAGGACGTCATCGTGAACGCGGCAAGTCGCACTTAGCTTGTTACAGTGACCAGTGTACAGCATGCAATCAGGTCGTGAAGACAACTTGGAGGGTCGCTATGCGATAAAATTTTGTGTTAAGCTTGGTAAGAATGCCACAGAAACATTTGACATGATAACAACTGCATATGGAGAGACTCTTACTAGTCATGCAACTGTGGTCCGGTGGCACAAGAAGTTCCAGGACGGCAGAGAGGAAGTGAGGGATGAGGAGAGGTGTGGGAGGAAGAGGGACGTCAGGACGCCGGATCTTGTGGACAAAATTCGCAAGTTTTTGGATGAGGACCGTCGTGTATCCCTTCTTACAGTTGCTGCACGGTTTGGAGTTAGTGAGGCGACTGCGCACAGAGTTGTTCATGAAGATCTGAACATGCGTACAGTTTGTGCGAAGTTCGTTACCAGGTTGATCAGTGACGAACAGAAGGAGAGACGTATTGGTGACAGCAAGGAGATGTTTCAGCTCATTGCCTCTAATCCGTGTGACATTGACTCCTTGGTGACCTGTGACGAAAGCTGGATTTATTGTTACGATCGAGAGACCAACAGACAGAGTGCCCAATGGAAGCACATCCACTCCCCCAGACCCAAGAAGGCCAGACAGAGCAGGTCTACTCGGAAACTCATGATGATCCCATTCTTTGACAACAAAGGCATCATCTACATCAACTACAACGTCCCCCACGGCCAGATGGTCAACAAGGAATAATACGCGAGGGTTCTAAAGGAGTTTAGGAAGAGTTCTGGCCGCAAGAGGCCAGAACTCCTCAAATCTAGCCAGTGGCACCTGCACCAGGACAACGTACCCACCCACAAGTCCATCATGGTGGCGAGCTACCTGACAGGGATGGGCATCAAAACTGTCCCTCACCCTCCCTACAGTCCAGATCTGGCCCCCAGTGATTTCTGGATGTTCCCCAGACTGAAAGAGGAGCTCAGGGGCCGCCGTTTTGAGAATGTAGAAGAGATGAAGAAGGCTTGGACAGATGCCTTGGACACCTTTACTTTGGAAGACTACCAGCGGGCCTTCAAGAAATTGCTGGAGCGCTACAACAAGTGCATTGAATTCGGGAGATCCTATTTCGAGGGTGACTGCAGTGTAATGCTTCCCTGAAATAAATAACTGTATCTAATGCAAAAGGCTCAAAACTTCTGGAGTGAACCTCGTACATGCATGCACACACATACGTGACAGCTTATTTACAAATGCTCCACTTGGTTCACTTGGTCACAAATACAGCGCACATACAGACAAACAGACATACACGCCAAACAGTGCATACGTAGGCAACGGTAAGCCTGAACACACACACACACACACACACACACACACACACACACACACACACACACACACACACACACAGGCAATTGAACGCGCAAACATGCATTGCTGGTATGTATGCGCGTGTGCGTGCGTGTGTGGGAATGTGTGTGCGTGTATTGGGTCATACTATTTCTGATGATAGAGAGAGAGAGATGTACTTGGCAAACAATTCCAAACACCTACAGCACGCACTTGCTCCCGTACCCTGTCTAACTGCCACACTCTTTCTCGTTGTGTCGCTGGCGTTGTACATGCAACATATTTGACTAGTTACGCCACGACACACACACACACACACACACACACACACACACACACACACACACACACATGGCTTGACAGATGACGATAGCCAGCGACATTGCTAGAACGTTGTTGTGGAGACAATGAAGTGTGGATTGTGTATTATTCAATGGTTTTGATATCGCGTAATGCAAAAATGCCGATGCTACGGCCGCATGATCACAGTGGTGTTCACAGTACCAACAATTAGGTCTTGACTTTCAAAAAAGTATTTCCAAAAGAATTTGGGTACAGAAACTGTGTACAAGTTCTTTGTTGATACTTGGAAAGTCAAAAAACGAGTGTATTCGAATAGATCGAAATTCCATAAATTCCAAACTTGCCTTTTCCACTTCCATGAGGTGTGTATAAAAATTATGTGTGGATGTATGTGTGTGTGTGTGTGTGTGTGTGTGTATGTGCACGTGTAAATAGAGCAAATGCGAATAGCTTTGATAAATGGGCAGACATGGGCGATTTTTCTGTCAAAAGCTCTGAATACAACACTAGCACACATACACACACACACACACACACATACACATACATACACACACAGACACACACACATACACATACATACACACATACACAAACAGCATGCTCGCGTGTGTGCGTGGATTTAGTGGCCTATCGGAGAAGCACAGGCACACACATACAACGCTCATATTTATACGATGAATTGGCATAATTCAAACGACGCTTTTTCCTAGCATAGTCCATACAACACACACACACACACACACACACACACACACACACACACACACACACACACACACACACACACACACACACACACACACACACACACACACACACACACACACACACACACACACACACACACGAACTCAAGCTCAAATAGATGTACACTAAGGCCAGGGTCAATGTACACATGTATAAGAGCGCATACAACAACTGCACATCTCGTGGAGATTTGTCTGAGCTTCTTTACGTGTATATATGTGTGTGTGTGTGTGTGTGTGTGTGTGTGTGTGTGTGTGTGTGTGTGTGTGTGTGTGTGTGTGTGTGTGTGTGTGTGTGTGTGTGTGTGTGTGTGTGTGTGTGTGTGTGTGTGTGTGTGTGTGTGTGTGTGTGTGTGTGTGTGTGTGTGTGTGTGTGTGTGTGTGTGTGTGTGTGTGTGTGTGTGTGTGTGTGTGTGTGTGTGTGTGTGTGTGTGTGTGTGTGTGTGTGTGTGTGTGTGTGTGTGTGTGTGTGTGTGTGTGTGTGTGTGTGTGTGTGTGTGTGTGTGTGTGTGTGTGTGTGTGTGTGTGTGTGTGTGTGTGTGTGTGTGTGTGTGTGTGTGTGTGTGTGTGTGTGTGTGTGTGTGTGTGTGTGTGTGTGTGTGTGTGTGTGTGTGTGTGTGTGTGTGTGTGTGTGTGTGTGTGTGTGTGTGTGTGTGTGTGTGTGTGTGTGTGTGTGTGTGTGTGTGTGTGTGTGTGTGTGTGTGTGTGTGTGTGTGTGTGTGTGTGTGTGTGTGTGTGTGTGTGTGTGTGTGTGTGTGTGTGTGTGTGTGTGTGTGTGTGTGTGTGTGTGTGTGTGTGTGTGTGTGTGTGTGTGTGTGTGTGTGTGTGTGTGTGTGTGTGTGTGTGTGTGTGTGTGTGTGTGTGTGTGTGTGTGTGTGTGTGTGTGTGTGTGTGTGTGTGTGTGTGTGTGTGTGTGTGTGTGTGTGTGTGTGTGTGTGTGTGTGTGTGTGTGTGTGTGTGTGTGTGTGTGTGTGTGTGTGTGTGTGTGTGTGTGTGTGTGTGTGTGTGTGTGTGTGTGTGTGTGTGTGTGTGTGTGTGTGTGTGTGTGTGTGTGTGTGTGTGTGTGTGTGTGTGTGTGTGTGTGTGTGTGTGTGTGTGTGTGTGTGTGTGCTTTCAAACTAGCTAATTCTTTCATTCTCAGTAGGGTACAATACTGTTGTTCGCTCTTTCTTTCTCTGAACCACCGCCAGCTTCGCAAACTTCAATCTGTTATTAGTAAAGCTTGTCGTCTAATCTACAATCTCCCTGCTGGCTCTCATGTATCTCTCTTTCTACAAAAATTGGGACTTCTCCCTATTAAGGCACTTATTGACTATCGCGTCTGCTTAATTATTCATTCTACCCTTATTCTTCGTAAGCCCTCGTATTTATTTGATCTTCTGTCTTTTGAAAAATCTACTCGTACACTTAGGTCATCTGATGATTCTCGTCTCTTACTGGAACCTGCTTTTCCCTCTAGACATTCTCACTATAATCGCTGTCTATCTATCTTAGGACCCCGTCTTTACAATAAGCTCTCCCCAACACTGCGTTCTATCACTTCTATTCCTCTTTTCAAAAAACACTCTAAGAATTTTTTTCTGTTGAAATCCTATTATATCTTAGATAACATTGTGTACACTAGCGATGAATATATGGTGTGATTTTCTCTCTGCTCTCTCCCTCTCCATCTTTTACCTTGTGAATGCATGCATTTGTGTTAGTGTGTGTGTTTGTGTGTGTGTGTGTGTATGTGTGTGTGTGTGTGTGTGTGTGTGTGTGTGTGTGTGTGTGTGTGCAGCGCCTAAGAGACCCTCTAGGTGTAGGGCGCTATATAAATTTTTCCATAATGTAAATGTAATGTGTGTGTGTGTGTGTGTGTGTGTGTGTGTGTGTGTGTGTGTGTGTGTGTGTGTGTGTGTGTGTGTGTGTGTGTGTGTGTGTGTGTGTGTGTGTGTGTGTGTGTGTGTGTGTGTGTGTGTGTGTGTGTGTGTGTGTGTGTGTGTGTGTGTGTGTGTGTGTGTGTGTGTGTGTGTGTGTGTGTGTGTGTGTGTGTGTGTGTGTGTGTGTGTGTGTGTGTGTGTGTGTGTGTGTGTGTGTGTGTGTGTGTGTGTGTGTGTGTGTGTGTGTGTGTGTGTGTGTGTGTGTGTGTGTGTGTGTGTGTGTGTGTGTGTGTGTGTGTGTGTGTGTGTGTGTGTGTGTGTGTGTGTGTGTGTGTGTGTGTGTGTGTGTGTGTGTGTGTGTGTGTGTGTGTGTGTGTGTGTGTGTGTGTGTGTGTGTGTGTGTGTGTGTGTGTGTGTGTGTGTGTGTGTGTGTGTGTGTGTGTGTGTGTGTGTGTGTGTGTGTGTGTGTGTGTGTGTGTGTGTGTGTGTGTGTGTGTGTGTGTGTGTGTGTGTGTGTAACTTCCCAAGGCCGGTGGCACGAAGAGATGCCAGATTTGCGCTGCTTTGTCGAGCCATTATTTGCATTTGTATAAAGGCAGCCTGCGTGAGCATCTCTTCAGCATACACACAGACACACATACACACACAGACACACACACAGATACACACAGACACACACACACACACACATACACACACACACCATGTGCTCGCATATATCCGTGTATGTGAGTGCGTTATGCTTCTGTATGTCCCTCATTTCCAGCTCAGTGAGTCCTGCTCTTCTGGACAGGAGCATCTGGAAGCGGACGTGAGTGCATGGAACACATTTGCATGTGAGTGTGTGTGTGTTTGTAGACAATAGTGACGCGTTCAGCTGTCAATATGTGGGGCCGGGTGTGCGATGACAAAATGCGAACGCTATCAAGGTCTTGAAGCCGGCCGGGTGCGAACTGATCATAAGATCATAAGGTCTCACTAATTGTTGGTACTGTGAACACCACTACTGGCCCTATAACGCCTCAGGCGACAACGCACGCACTGGCAACGATTGAACCACGCCATGCTCACCAAACTTATTATATTCGCATTCAACTGCAGTTTAGACCACCCGATGAATTAGTTCAACCATCGGATCATGCACATAATGTTTCGTAGTAAGATGTATTGAGACCTACTTTCCAAGGCCCTGCAGAGAGCTCATTGGAAATAAGACGACATCCCGTTTTTAATTACATGACATTGAGGATCAGCGCAAACGGATCCACGAGAAAGGGATTCAAAGGGCAGTCGCCAAGCAGGAAACTACATGAACATGTCAACATCACACGAACACGTTGCTGGACTCCGTGGTATAGTGGTAGTACACTCTCCTCACAAGCGGAGGTCCGCGGTTCGCAACCCGGCAGAGGAGAATTTCATTTGGCGAATTATATTGTCCAACAACCCCTGTCCACCCAGCAGTGAATGATGGTACAAGATATCAGTCATGTGTTGTGTCATGCATTCTGGGGAGGTGGCCCTCTCTAATACGTTATTTGTCCTTGTGGCGCCATAGCATGGAGAGGGTCGGTTCTGCGGTGGCATCGAGCTGCACGAGGCAGACTTTTGGGTTCATAAGTTTCGGTTTCTTCCCGTGCAGCAGCTGTCATTTTAACATTTAACCTTTTTAACACGCTCATACACATTCGCACAGAGAAAAATACAGATGCCCACATAGGACACTCAGTGGGCATGGGACCATAGAGGACACGAACACGAACGGAAAATCTGATGATTTTGAAAAAATCAAAATATGCCTTTTTACATGACATAGTATACATTACTGGGTTAAAACGGTGAAACCATTTTACAAAACGGTTGCACATGTCTTGATAAAGTCGTGACAGACCTGATTGGCTGCATGCTACACTAATAATAATAATAATTACGCATTTAAACACAGCAGTAGAGAAGTCTGTATTCGCGTGTTTTTTTTGCAGGGGCAAAGCCTCACGGCCCCGACTGGCACACCGCAGGTTATCGTAGTCACGACCAGCACAGTAAACTGGACGACTGCGCCCAAACGAAAGCCGCCTTGCGTAAATTGGGATATCACTTTAAGAAACAAGCCCAACCGTTTCACCTCGCCAGGGAATCTAACCCTGGACCTCTCGTGCACAGAGCGTGCGTTTTAGCCACTCGGCTAAAAGGCGGACTAGCACGCATGCTAGTTAGAATGCTACACTAGCATGCAAAATGATTATCAAGTGAGCTGTGAGTGTACATTACGTTCAACATGAACATTAATATGTTACATTAGATTTATTGTACATTTGTCGTTAAAATACAAACACACTAATTTTGACAATTGGAATAGATCGGCTCAATCGATTAAATATCTGCCATTATATCGGAGTTTCTTGACTCTCCGATAAAATTCACAACTATTCAATCTGTTAAACTATTCAACTATTCAGTCTGATTCAAGTTTCCAATTCCTGGCATATCATTTGTCATCGACAAGTTTGACGTTGAAAAACTCGCTAGTGTCACAGTCATCGGCGTAGATTTGTGTCGAGGCTCGGAGTGATGACAGTCATCATGCATTAGTGTTAAAAGTTCGCTCAGTTGGTCAATTGCGTGGTACCCTCAACTACTTTCAGCCTATTCAATTACAATACACATACCTCAATGAAAAGTGCATTGCGTAATAAAATTCTTCACATATTTATAATTTCTTGCATTTTTGGCCTATTGTCATTTGCCTTCTATGCTGATTTTGATGATAATATACCCCATGAACTGAACACAGCAGAATTCTTGCCATAATGATCAACGACATTGACACGCATTTGTCTCCCTCGATTGGACGGTTTCTGTTTGTGGACGACTTCGCTGTATGGTGTTCTTCCCGCAGCACTGTTGCTGTCCAGCGTCAACTGCAGCTGGCGGTGAATAAAATAGAGACTTGGGGAATGCGTAACGGCTTCCTCTTCTCGACGTCCAAAACCGTCGGTGTACACTTCTGCCGCCGTCGAGGTGCCTGCCCTGACATGGATGTGGAATTGTACGGCAGTGCTGTCTCATTCCAACGCACGGTTAGGTTTTAGGGGTCACGTTGGACTCGCGCTTGACCTACACCGACCATATTTCACAGCTGAGAACCACATGTCTCAAGGCACTGAATGTGCTGAAGACTGTTTCCCGCGTGCGGTATGGAGCAAATCGACAGTCTCTTCTTCTGTACCGCTCGTTAGTCAGGTCGCGTCTCGATTACGAAAGCATCGTATATGATCTGGCTTCGGAATCAGCAAAAAGCCGTTTGGATGTAGTGCACCACGCAGTGATACGCATTGCCACCGGCATTGCCACCGCATACGCACGTCGTCTATCGTCAGCCTCCTTGTTGAGGCTGATGAGGCTCCTCTGGCGCTCCGTCGTCAGGAGCTGGGCATGCGTTATTCTTGCAAGCTGGCAAGCACCCATGAAAACCCCGCGTATGACGTAATATTTTCCCAGCATGTGCCTGAGCAGCAGCACCTTCCAGGATCTCAATGTTCTGTGCTGTTTTGCAGCAAAATGTAGGCACTGCTGGAGTCATGCGGGATGGGTGCTAACGACGTCCTCATACAAGAATACACGGCGGAGTCACCCTGCGAATTAGTCACACCCGAGGTCGACGTCTTGCTAGCAGTTCTGCCGAAGCACCGTACAGTGCCCAGTGTGCTTCGTTCAGACACACTGGAGCGAATTCATTCTTAAGGACGGTATACTGCCGTGTACACTGATGGATCTAAGTCGGCAAGTGGTGCGGGTTGTGCTTTTGTAAGTGGAGGTACGTGCCGCTCGAGCACGCTGCCACCGAGCGCCTCCATTTACACGGATGAGCTTTACGCTATCCTGCTTGCCCTGGATTTTATTCGCTCATGTTCATTTTCATTGTTTTTAGTTTAATCGGACTCCCTTAGTGCTTTAACTTTATTATCATGATCGTCGTTATCGCTCTATCCGCTTATACAGAGAATTCGTATCTCTCTTGACAACATCCACCACCAGGGCAAGCGTGTGAAGTTCTGCTGGACTCCGGCCCATATTGGTATTTTGGGCAACGAGCGAGCTGACAGAGCCGCAAAAAGAGCTACTGAACGAGACTTTTATTCATTTTATTTTAACTTTCCATTCCGTATTCGGACTTTTATCCTATCATCCATCGTTTTATCCGTTCTCACTGGCAGCTCTCCTGGGACGAATGTGGTTCTAACAAATTAAATGCAGTGAAGCCCGAAATCGGACATTGGATGTGCTCTTGTCGCCGGAAGAGGTCCGAGGAGGTGGCGCTCTGTCGTCTGCGTGTGGGTCACACGTACGACACGCATCGCCATCTTCTACTCAGACAACCTGAACCCACGTGCGGCGCATGTAATGCACGTCTCTCCGTGCAACACATCCTGTTGGAATGTCCATTATTCTCAGAGGCGCGTCAACGTTGTCTTGGATCCTTTCAGACTATTGACGAGGTTCTTGGACAGGAGCAATCGGCGGTCATTGAGGGCCGCATTTTTTGCGGCTTTTGCCCTATAAAATTGTTTATTGATTTTTATTCTTCTGACTTTCATATTCATATCACTCACCCTCACGCTTATTTATTTCATCGCACCATTACATTCATATACATAGTTTTAATTTAATTTAGCTAATAACAGACTGGAGAGTGCCATATGGTCCTAGAGGCCGGTACACCCCAAAAACTCAATAAACAAACAAACAAACAGAATTATCGGGGGATATAATTGGATACTCATACCCCCCAGCCAATTTGTCGGAGGTATATATACCCCCATGTCGGCGGTATATATGCATTTCAAAATATTACGGGCAAGTCTCAAGCACGCTAATTGTTTAGTCAGTCCGGTCATTTTCCACTTGACACCTCCACTCGATTTCATTTACCCACAGATTGAGCCACAGTTATAAAGTATCCGCCAAACGTTTGTTCGTCAAACTATACCATTTACAAGTCAATTTTACAAAACTGAAAATCAATTTTGCAATTGTGAAAATCAATTTTATAATTGAGAAAATCAGTTTTACAAATGTGAAAACAAACTTTACAAAAGTGAAAATCAATTTTACACAAGTGAAAATTGGGTAAAATGAAGGCAGTGTTCCCCGGGTTGGATGGAGTGGCGCGTTCAACTACAGTTCGCACGTCGAGGAGCGAGTATCGACGGCCGGTTACCAAGCTGGCTTTGTTGGAAAAGGCTTGATTTGATTGATTTAACTCTCAATACCTTTTGATCATGTTTCATTTGATTGACGTGCTTGTGTGTATATAGTGTGGAGCTGGATTTGCTGCGCAAATGAGAGAGGGAGTGTGGAAAAGATATTGGCGCCTCCGCGCGGAAAGCAGAAAAGATGGATAACTATACACGGTGTGTGGAGACTGTTGGTCTTTTTGGGTTTATATTTGTTGGCTTACATGTTCTTGCTTTTGCATTGTTGGATTGAATATTTTGGCTATTTTGTGTGATAACAACAAGATAGATGGTGGTTTGTGTTGTTGAGGTTGATAATGTGTTTGGTTGGGATTTGTGAAGTATTGAAAAGGAAGGAAGCGTTACTGTTTAGTACCGTGTCAAAGTGAAACCATTGATCAAAAGGTATTGAGAGGTAAATAAGTCAAATCAAGCCTTTTCCAACGAAGCCAGCTTGGTAACCGGTCGTCGATACTCGCTCCTCGACGTGTGAGCTGTAGTTGAACGCGCCACTCCATCCGACCCGGGGAACACTGCCTTCACTATACCCAACGGCCAATGGTTCCTAGGATTGTCTTAATCCACCAACATCACCACGTCGCCCCGCTTGAGATTGTCGCTGTCCTCTCTCCACTTCTTTCTTTCCATAAGCGATGGAACATACTCTCGCTTCCATCGTCGCCAGTCCTTCGTCGTTCACGTCGTCCGTCGTCGTCAGTGGTTCCATCGTCGCTCGTCTTCCATTTGATCAGCCATAGCTTGACTGAACCTCCATCTTGTTGTCCGGATTACGTCCGTCTCATTGAAAACACCTGGCGGCAGTTCACCATGTCCTGCTCCAATCAAAAAATGGTTTGGTGTTATCGCTTCTGGATCTCCAATATCGTTTGAAACGTAAGTGAGCGGCCGTGAATTTTTCATAAACTCCACCTCTGCAAAATGTCATCGGTAGGTTTTTGCTCGCGCAGGACTACTCGGTTTGCTCTTTTCACAGAACCAACTAACCGCTCCCACACTCCACCCATGTGACTCGGCAACGGCGGATTGAATTTCCACCTCAGCGCCCATAATGTGTGTTGTTTGGTTGGTACCACACCACAAATTTGGTTGGTATTTGTGAAGTATTGAAAAGGAAAGAAGCGTTACTGTTTAGTACCGTGTCAAAGTGAAAACATTGATGGGAAAAAATATATTGTGTGAAATATTATGTGATCTGAACACCGTGGAGTTTTGCTTGGGCGCGCGTAACAACAGTTCGTTTTGGGATCGAACAGCCGGTGTATAGCTTCTGGGTTGTCTCTCATCAGACTCCAGCAATAATCTGACATCATATGTAAGTCCCACCGACCTTGGTACCGAACTTACATTGCTTTATTATCCTGATGGAAATATTCTCCTTGTTTCTCGCTCACATCCATATGGCTCTCCGGAAAATTGACCAAATGGCTGTGCAAATATTGAATCTTGATACACATCCGACACCCAATATCCCGCATGTATTTTGGTCTATGTTCAAAATGCTTAAGAGCCACTGCCCTGCAGAACCACAACAATACGTATTCGATGGCGCTTAACCTATCTGGTAATAAACGTCCATATAACAATGTTTTACATTCTTTCCTCCTTTCTTACAATGGCGACGCCAGGATTTTTCCGATGGGGCCCGAGGGGGGAGAGGTATAAGAAAAATATGCGGGTGGTGGTTAAAACATGAGGAACTACTCTCCAAATTTTCATGATCAAGATTGTTTGGGGACTTTTAACAACAACAACAACAACGTGTATTTGCTATAGCGCCGGTAAAACACAAGCGCGAAAAAGGGAAAACATCAATTGAGATAAAACGACAATTGTAAAGAATATGGGAGAAATGAGCAAGTAAAAGAAAGAGAAGTCACAAAACAACCAAAATTGCTAAATAGCAAGCACAAGCACAAAGGGCACAGTTCCAAAAAATCAAGTGGTATGTTCAAACAATAAAATCGACAGAGAATTATTACAGAGAACATTCACAATATAATAAATAAAGCAGCAAGGAAGGAAAGGAAGCAGTAACTGTGCTCAAGACAGGGAAAAATAAGACAACGAGAATTGAAACAATCATGAAACGGAGAAATAGTTCAAACAATATCACAGAGAGGCGAAAGGAGAGAGAGAGTGAGAGACGGGATCAAATGAAATGTCAAAAAGGTACAGGCGAAGCCGATGGCGGAATGACCGAAATGAAGAGGCGCGGGTGATATGAGAGGGAAGAGAATTATACAAGCGAGGGGCGTAAAAGAAGAACGATTTAGAGGACCAGGAAGATTCATTAGATGCACGAGGACAAGCGAGAGGAAGAGGGCGACGAGAGGAGTGTGAGTCAGTGGGAGACAAAAGATTAGCAAGATAAGAAGGTTGGTGAGGATCATGCAGAAGCTTGTAAATGAGACAGCAAAGGCGAAAATGAATTCGTGGGATGATAGGAAGCCAGTGGAGTTGAAAAAGTAGGTGAGACGTGTGGCGAGAAAAGGTAGGATGAAAGACAAATCGACAAGATTGGTTGATCACACGCTCACATGGAGATGTGAGAACTGTGGTGATCACATGGAGGACTGGGCCCTCCAATTCTTGCTGCACTTGTTGAGTGTTATCGGTAGTTGAAGTGTCCATGTCCATCACAAGAGAGATGGCCCCTGCGATGCTGGCCCGTTACAATTACTTGTACGTGCACAGATAGTTGTAGGACACGAACGTATAGTCTGTTCTCGCTTACACTCAAACCACGACTGACGGCCCTCCACTGCGTTAGCAGTGGCGGGTGGCGCTGTTGAATGGCGCCATCACCGCATATGCGTGACGGGCCGTCAGCCGGGTTGAGAGAAGACGGGATGTAGGCCACGACGAAGGCCATCTGGCCGACCAGTCGCCAGTATGCGGCTGACATGTTCAACGGGATGCGACGACGAGCGAGGTTATAAGCGACCCCGATGTTGTCGGTCGCGACTAGAGCGTGTTGGCTGCCCTGTGCACGAGCCGCCGCCAGCCCTAGGATCGCCGCACGCATCTCCGCGAGGTAGATGTTTGTGGCACACGTAGGCCACGGTATGGCCCATGTTTGATGACGTGTGGCCAGCCCTGCGCCGGTCGTGGAGGCGTCGGTTGCTATGATGTAGTCAATGTTCCCCGGTACTCTTAGTGGCTGTAACGATGTAAACTGTGTTGCGTAGTGCCGAGCTTCCGTCGGGTAGTGCAGCAGTAGGGTCACCAAACTGGTAGGCAGTCTCAGGATGCGGAGTACGAAAGAAACGTACCCCGCCAACCGTTGTCGCCAGAGGAACGGTTGCTGTGGTGCTGCCAGGATTGCTGCTTGTAGTGAGCGCCTGAGGCTTGTGGGCAACTGTATATGTGGCTGTGGATCCATTCGGATATGGAGTCCCAGAAACTCGATGTGACGCTTTGGCGTCCACTGGCATTTTTTGGGGTTGGTTTTCACTCCCAACGTGGCCAGGTACGCCGGAACGGTGTGCAGCACGTCAGCCGGTCCCAGGACCAGGAAGTCGTCGAGATACGGCACCACCCGTACAGGGGGGCAGTGTCGCTCGACGGCCCTGGCCGTGGACCAGCTAACGCGCTGCATGATTGCCGGAGCGCTGCCGAGGCCCATGGGAAGTCGCGTCCATTCAAAGAATTTACCTCGATAGCATACCCTCATGAACGCTGCCAGGCCCGGACTAAGTGGCAGCTGATAAAAGCCGTGGCGCATATCGAATTTTATCAGCTGCCACGCCGGGTTCTGAGCTGCGATCATCAAGGCGTCTTGTAGACGGGGCAGCTTGATGGTATATGAGGCCAACATGGAGGTGATCGGCTTCAGGTCGTATATTACGCGAGCGGACCCGTCCGTTTTTGGTATCGCGAAGATTCGAAAAACCGGTCCGCGTCGCGATGCTGACGGTCGTAAGATGTCGGCGTTGACCAAGGCCTCCATGATGGCGTCCATGCTTGGCGATGCCCGTGTAGGGTGCCATTCACCCCGGGCCTGAGCCGGGATGTGCGTCCGAATGCCTTTTCGAAGCATGTTATTTACCGTATCATCATGGTGTGGATGCGGCAGCATGGCGTGCGTATTGTGAAAATCTGGCGGCGTCAGCGCGGCGTGCGAGTTCTCCTGAGGGTTGCGTAGGAAACTAAGTCCGCTGGCATCGGCTTCGTCTCCCGAAGTTGAGCTACGGCTAGCTCCTGAGGCTGCCTCGTCACCTGAGGACGTATAAAACTCATGCTCGTTGCCCATGACATCCCATGGTGCCGACATGAGGCGACCCCATGAGTCCTCATCCTGAGGAGGACTTTGTGGTTGCGTCAGATCAAGGTTCTCGAGGGCGTCGATGGCCGGGATGTCGTCATTTTCAAAGTGTGCTGTCAGAAGGTCGTCGAGCCAGTCTGTAGGCCGTTGCACGGGTTGCAGCTGTGTATACGTGCCTTGGCCGAGCAGGGCGACGTCAGGGCGCCCTGCCAAAGGAACCTCCTGCAAGCGCTGCGCACACCCTTGCAGAAGGTCCCATACCTGCTCATTTTCGAGCAGGTGGTGGAGGTCGTCCACGGGGCTTATTAGCCCGGGCTCCAAGACTTAGGGGTGATTCTTCTGTGTTCTGTGATGACTTAGGGGGGTGTGGTGTGATCGTGTGCAATGAGATAGAGTGTGTGTGAGAGACTGTGTCTGAGTGTGTCAGCGAGTTATTGTGTATGTGTCTGTCTGTCAGTTATTGCCACTGTTTTCTAACCTGTGTATCATTTGAGCGCTATACCAAACACATGATGTTGCTGTATCATGTATCCGAATTGACCGATTGCGAATGAAGCAACAGAAGACAAGACGAATATAGATGGCGTATAGATGGCGTCAAGTTGTCTCTTAGTAAACAGAACCAGTTCACTGGACGGGTAATGGCGTGATTAGCCACATTCACCAGTATGTCGTCGTACTTCGCTGTTCTGGCTCAGTGGCGGCACCAAGGGGGAGCCTGGGGCTTGAGCCCCAAATAATGTGCCAAGCTTCCCCAATTATCCTGACCATGAATATTTGAAGTGTAGCTCCTCATGTTTCATAGGGTGACCATGTGTCTTCTTTTTCTCGGACCTGTGCTCGTATGGGGGCTGCCCGGCCTGTCTTGATTATTTTTGTAGAATACTTCAAATGTCCGGGCTTTATATATTTGAGTACTCAAATTCGATAGATTCAATCTGCAAGTGTACAATGGTTTCGTCCGTGGCTAAAAATGTCAATAAAAAATTGTCATTGGTCTATAAAAATGGTAAATTTTTCAATAAAAATCTCAATTTTTCCCTAGCTCACCACAACTTCCTCATTGTAGAGATTCACAATATGGCCATTCTATGTTTCGCCAAGCCCACATATATTTTCCCTTAGCCTCCTCAGCCCCACCCTCATCTAAAAAAGCATGGTTCCGCCACTGTTCTGGATTCTATATCCTGAACAATGCGGTGACCTTAGAGCGAGCCGTTCTAAATATTTTCTAGCTAGTCATGCAGAAAAATTACCGTTCGTGTTCCATCGAACACATCGTGTTTCTTTCATCGGACCCTGGATTTTCATAGTAAAATCACAAATCACGTACTATCAAAACAGTCACAAGTGGGCTACTGATCGGACCGAATTGCTTACGGCATATAAATCAAGTCCAAGCGATGTGGTTTAATTAGTTCCTGTCAATGATTGTCAAACAGGACTTCACCACACAAATCATACGAGTGGATGAAATAAACCGCCCGACTCCTGAAACTGACTCCACGAACCCCTGGGGTTTGATCAAACCCAGGTTAAGAACAACTATTAGCAGGTTAGAGGCAGCGGCGGTGTGCAAAATGAATGCTCACAAAAATCAGGTTATTATTCGGAGAAACCACAGATGTGAATAAAGCAAAGAAGATATGAGAGTGAAAACAGGAGATGCAAGAAAAACAGCAACAAATTATAGAGAAGCGAAAAGAGTGAGTGGGAATAAGAATTATACGAAAGTTCAAGTAAATCCATATGTGAGTGAGAATGAAAAAAAGCATAAGATGACGTGATGTGAAATGGGATACCATTATATAGACGGGGACCAGAAAAACAGAGGTTTTGAAGATCATGAGGATTTGTGGAGAATACGAGACAGGCAAGTAGAGGCGGTCTTCGGGAAAAGAAACCGTCAAAGGGGAGAGAGAAAGTAATGAAGCTAGGAAGGCCGCTGTGAATCGTGGATAAGCTAGTAAATTGAGCAGTACAAACGGAAGTGAATACGTGGAATGATAGAAAGCCAACGAAAGTTAAACAGGAAAAGTGATGTATTGTGACAGGGATTTAGGTGTAGAAAAAAGCGGCCAGATTGGTTGAGGATACATTGAAGAATTTTGAGAGAAGAACGAGGAACATTTAGATAGAGGAAATGGCTGTAGTCAAATTTGGACAGCACGAGAGAATCAACGAATTTGAGAGCAGGAGATTCATCGAGACAGCTGATTAGAATAGAGGAGTATAAGAATATTGCGGCAGGTTAGAGCGACTACAAGGGTATTTCCAGAGAAAAACGGAGAAAAGTTTAGTATAACAACCAAATCACGGACGGGCGCTTGAAGAGTAAAGGACCAACTATAGATGCTTGGGGTACCTCAGATGACAAAGGATGAGGATTGAATGTGGAAGATCTATATGTGACATAAAATTTTCTGCTAGAAAGGTATAAAGAAAAGAACGAGAGTGCAGTAGAGCAGACACCAAGATAATAAATATATCGAAATATAATAGTGATTGCCTAGGTAAAATGGTGGGACATGCCAAGAACGACAAGGAGAACCGAACACCGAAGGAGAAATCGGAAAGAATGAGGTTGCAAATCAAAGCCGAAATCAGGTATTATAGGCCCCCTCCGAAGGCATTATTTGGGACCCCATTATAAATAATGCACCATAGTGATAAAAGTCAGATTTTTGGAAAATGCATTCACGAGCAGCTCCTCGGACTCCTGGGGACTCAAGGTAATTTAATGAGCTGATTTATGATCTATTTTTATTATAATGTGTAAGACAGCTGTGAGCTTCCACACTCGGCCTCCAGCAGGGGGGGGGGGGGGGGTTGCTACGGCTCTGTTGAAAATAGATATCAGGACAAATTCAATGGAATATGAAGGACGGAAAACGGATTGACAAGGAGTTAGAGAATGACAGATGATAGACGATAGCTGAGAGGATATAAAAGGCTAGAGAAGTTTGGAAAGAAAATCAATGAGAGAAATTGGGCGATAATTCTTTAAGAGGAATCCAGATTTGTTTTCATTAGGATGGAGTGGACCGTAAGTAGGTTTGTCAGTGAGGGATTCACCATAAAGGAATGAGAAGTTTATCAAATGAAGGACGTAGGGATCCAAGGATGAAAGAGACGCAGATATGGCCCAAAGGCTAATAGAATCAGTTGGAGAGAAAGAAGATTTACCAGAGAATAGTAAGGACAAGATTTAATAGAGATCAAGATGGGAGGAGAAAATATGGGAATATATGTAAGAGGAACATAACCCAAAACTGATTTATTGTTAAAGAATAGAAGGAAAAAGAACAAAGACCCCAAAGAAAGTTGAGTATGAGCCAAAGAAACTTAGGAGTGTGAAAAAGGCAGAAGAGTCAGTAATGATAATAATCATACTTGGCAACAGAGAGAGCATGAATGTGAAACGAACGAGCTAGACAGAATGAAGACCAGTCAGCGGAAGAACATGTGCGCCTCCATGTGCGTTCCCATTGACACTGGACAATTTTGAGTGTATTCGATGTTGTACATTTGAATCGCGTGATCCGCTGGAACATTGAGACCCCGGTGTTTGCCTGGCGTGCGTATTTGATTCGCCGATATGCGTGTAAGTCTGTGTGTGCACGGTCGTGGTGTACGTACGGTACGTACGTTCGTGGCGTTGTTTTCGTGGTCCGTGGAAATAGTCATCCGCGTATATGAGCTTTATTTTGTGGAGAAGTCGCGTCGCAACGATCTCTGTGTGTATGGAGCCACAAGAACTGCTAGGGGCCTAGGACTGTTTCTGAGCGGACACAAGAGCTTGCATTGAATGTGACCACGGCAGGAAAAAGGCTGAGAAATACTGCATTAGTGTTCAAAGTTGGGTCACTTAGACAATTGCATGACATCCTAAACCATTTTTTACGTATTTAATTACAACACACATATCTCAGTGAAAAGGATATAAGGATATATACTGTATGTAATAGCGTACATACACTTGTACGTTGTTTCTTCTTTACTAAACTGACTTTGTTGACAATATACCCAATGAACTAAATGAATTCTACAATGAAATTAATTCACGTGGATAAAAATTGCATATTCATTCCTCCATCAATTTTTTGGGAGTATATTCTATTTCAGTTCATTCATTTCTGCCAATAGTTTTCGATATCGGAAAGTACACGTAGCACATAATTAATGGTAACAGGAACCAGACAGGGAGCTCAGAAACGATGTGAAGCTTCGAACGTGTTCCATGTTTCGAACCCCGGGCAACAGAACGATGTCATTACGCTCGTAAAGCGATGCCTGAACACAACAGTGATGCACCCGTTCCACAATAACAATAAGTTGTCATTGTCAAGAGCCGACAGCCACAAGAACATTCACATAATATCGTATAGAGCAGTGATTCGCAACCTTTTTCTTGCCATGTCCCCCCTTCTACAGAAAGCGAGCATTGAGTCATTTCAGCCCTCCAGAAACACGCCTTGTCCCCCTAAAAGTCCTTGTGATCCCCATACACATGTGGATCGTTGTGATGCGATTTATCCAGAATATTAGCTTGTAGCGTTTGCACTACATAAAATCTTGAGGTAATTTATAGCGCAGATGTATTTGCAGAAACAGAGGCTGCCACGGAACTTATCCAACCGAAGATGACGCCGCCCACCCCAAGAAACAGAGCTATATATAATGTCGGTCATGTGGCCGAATACACAAGCATACAGAATGCAAGCATGAACATACGTGCATAGAACCACATTTTAATATACAGAATTCACATACAGCTTGACCGATTACACCCAATAAATGTCAAAGCAAGTAATGCTGAGGAAGCATACACATGCAGGTGCGCATACACACCAACAAACACACAAACTGGAAACACGATACACACAGACATACATGCTCACTCACTCGTCACTAGCTTGCCATCACAAGGCAGAGGCATGCCAAGTCCACTCAACCGACTGTAACAAGAATATTTAAAACATTTAAAAACACTGTAAACACTGTTATATAAACGTCAGATATCACTGCAAGCTCATGTGAGCCGGTGGCTATTTCGACTGACTAACAGAACAACGCCTCGACCGTAAATACAGACGGGGTGAACACACAGACATACAAACACTGGGTCTCACTGTCGCGAAGGAGCACACGATTGATATGCATAACATCGAAGACATAACATATAAAACTGTTTCAAGACGTTTGTTTCGTGGTCAGTGAAAAATATGGCTGCCCCTATTTTTTCAATCTTGCCCTAAGGTCTCTCGAAAATATCCCATGGCCGCCTTGTAGACCATGTTTTTTTTAGAGGACACAAGACCAAGAATAAAAAATGGGGACCACCATATTTACTCAGGGGTCACGAAAGATTATGTTGAAGCAAGTTATTCCTATATGTTATTATTGTCGATGTACATATCAATCGTGTGATCCGCCGCGACCATGAGACCCACGGTATGCTGGACCCCACATGTAGGTTGCGTCGTGACGATCCACAATAATTGCTAGGCAACCACAAAAATTCATATTGTGTTGAAAGGGGTCACGGCAAGAAAAAGGTTGATAAACACTGGTATAGAGAAAGACAATATGCAATTATAAATATTTGTATCCATGACGGTATAATTACTTTAATTCTTGTCGATAAGTTCCTATGTCGATATGTACATTTATTCACTGTGTTTTTGATCTTGGTCGTCATTGAACCCGCTCGAATATTGTTGCACGCAGAGCTATCTGATGATTTCACACCTCCTCCCAGTGTGATGGTTGCCAAATGATGCCTTCAATTATCTCCAGACAGCCCCATTTCCTTTGTGACTGTCTGTTGAACGAGTGGTGTTGTAGCTGGACTTATAAATTCTGCTCAGCAGGACCGTCAGAGCCGTTGCAAGGTCTTATGGCGCCCCCTCATAAAAAGCACCACTATAATAGAGTTATGACGTTGAGAAACCGCAGTTACGAGCAGCCCCTCGGTTTCCTGGGGACTTACGGTAATTTTATGCACTATTTCATCGAAAATTTCAATAGCATGCGTTAGGAAATGGGGCCCCTCAACACCAGGGCCCCCCGAACGGAGGGTGCGGGAGGCGGTTGCTACGGCTGTGAGGACCGCTGATCAGAATATTACAGATCATGCTCTTGCACTCAGGTAAGCACGAATATGGGGGTTAATAACGAAATGATTCGAGTGTCTTGAAATGACCAGACTCCAAGACGAACAGTGCTTGTTTCAGAGAAGAACTTCTGCGTTAGGAAATATACGGCAAATGACGTTCCGATCCTGACATACGAGCAGTGGCGGCGCCAAGGGGGGATTAGGGCCACCCCCCCAAAATGTCAAGCCCCCTAAGCTCCCCAAAACTCAGAATCATGGACATTAAAATTTTGTTCTGTAATTATGGTTGAAGTTCGAGGACTCAATCAGTGTGCCCCAGTCGCTTATTATAATATTATGTAGTCAGCGTTCGAGTGTAGCTCTTCATGCTTCGCCCAGCCCCCTCAACTTTTTCCTTAGCCCCCACAACTTTTTCCTTAGCCCTCATCAGTCCCCTCATCGGAAAAATCCTGGCGCCGCCCCTGCATACGAGATATAATGAACACTACAATTGCAAACACGTTGCAGTTTAAATTACTTCGTGGCGTGCGCAGTGATGTGTGCGCAGTCAGCAAACATTTGGAATTGGGAAGTAGCCCTGTCGTTGGGGCTACATTTAGCTGCAAGTGTGACTACCTCACACTCTTTCCACTTTCACTCACCTGAGAGTGGTCGAGGAGTTGTGCTGAGGTCGCGTGCGGCACGTGTTGTGACCTGGCGTATTCCGAGTGCAGGTCGAAGCTGGACATGACGTCACGAGGTCATGTCACGAGGTCAATGCGTCGGCCAAGCTTGACCGTCGTTCACAGATTCAATGACCACTATCTCACATATTCAATGACCATCAACACGACGATGCGAACGATACGAAAACTAGGACGTTCAATCGCTCGCTCGTCTCACAGACATGTTCGATCAACACAGCTAAAAACTCGCCAGCCGTCACATGTCCAGTCAATACGCTGATGAAAGATGATCAGCACGGATGCTCAGCACACAAACACAACAAACACACTTAAACACACGCTAGCCACATGCACATGTGAGTGTGTACGTTATTGCACGGTTACAAACAACTCACAATGGCTCTGGCGCACTGCGCCTCGGGCGGCTCCTCGATGACCGACCAATCTCTACTGGAACTTGCGCGCGCATCCGGCCACACACACATACACACAGACACACACACACACACACACACATACACACACACATACACACGCGAATCAACACACATACACACGCACACACAAGTCATAGATGCGCGCGCAAGTAGCTTTGGTATCTATTTGTCGTCGCAAAGACAATGAGCAGATGGCAGATGAACACTGGAGCACATATCATGCGCACGAATACACACAAACATAAACACACACTCACACACAAGCGCATGTATACAATATACCCGTGGACATACACTACACAAGTGGTTCTCTACCTTTTTATGGTCCATACCCCCGATGGATTGTCGAATATGGTGCCATTCCCCCTTTGTTTGACTGTTCAAATAATTATCACCAATCCTATCATCTGCCAGTATGTCTTGCAGATCCACTAGTGTTTCAGTCGCTTGAATGTACTGTACTGGATACGCATTATTTGGAAATGACATAATCATTGGTAATTTTAGTATTCATAAACCGTTGATAATTCATACTAGTACCCATAAATATATTCCAATACCCCCGGTCTTTTGTTCCCATACCCTTTGGGGGTATGGATACCCCCAGTTAAGAACCCCTGCACTACACCATTGGGGGCGCCAGATTTTTCGATGAGGGGATAAGGGGGCTGAGAAGAAGATGCGGGGGCTTGGCGGAGCATAGATGAACATATTCCGAATCTCTGGAAAGACGACACTTTGTTCGCGCACGAAAAATTTATGTTTCTTACTGAAAATGGCATTTTTCATTAAAAAATTACCTTTTAACAGGCCAAACGTTGCTATTAGCGTTTTTATGCACGATTCAAACTATTATGCACTCGTGGGGGAGCATGTCGATTTTAACTACTCTAACTTTATATGAACCGCTGACATTTGTAGGATTTTACAAAACGAATACGGACAGGCCGGACAGCCCCCAGGGGGAATGGAGTCGTATGATCACCCTACGAAGCATGAGGAATGTGTGTTGTGGCTGTGGAGTGTTGGCTGTTGCTGTTTATTCAATCATATTTATTATTGCTGCTGTTTATTGAATCATATTTATTGGTGTTGTTGTTTATTGAATCATATTTATTTGTGTTGTTATTACTTATTGAATCATATTTATTGTTCTTGATTGTTATTTATTACTTTGTTGGTAGACATTGCTACGCCAAGGTTGACAAACCGCGTTTGTCAATTGCGCTTTGTCAATTGCGTTAAATTCGCTTAGTCTTTACAAAGACTGGACAATGCGTTGAATTCGCAACTGACAATTCGCCTTTGAAAAGGCGGTGTTAAATGATTCGCTAATTGGATGCTCTTAAAAGAGCGGCTTGATGTATTTGGCGGATTAGCAGAAAACACGAGTTTTCCCGAAGGCTATATTGTCGCCGTCCGCAAACAATACAAATAGTCGTCGATGAAACACACAGATCGAAGATACACACAGGTTGATGAAAGACACAGCAAAAATGAGCGAGTCGAATAGAGCGAGATCTTGAGGCACTTAACAGCGAGCGATGAGCGGTCCCTCACAGCGCTATGCGCGTGCCTAAGTGTATTTCGGATTTATGTCAGTATCGGACAATGAGCGCGCTCACCGGAAGTTGTCCGATACTCACATAAATCCGCGCTGCATGGGTCTACTTGCGCAATGCGTAGAATGATATGTTTTACAGGGCACGCGACGCGAGACAACAATTGCACACAAAGCAATGCACAACACACTCAATAACATATACATGCAATAACATACGTGCCGCAAATATAGACACGCATTTTTGTGCGTTTATATAGTGATAATAAATAAAACATTAAAACATCATAACACACATATAAACATAAACAAAAAGTGCACCTTTAAAACAACACAATGCATTAATTACCATGACACGAACAAATAAGCAAAATATGCAAACGTACAGTGCCTACAACTTGTTTATTAATATTTATTCTTATTTATTGATGGTTGTCATTTATTGAATCACATTTTTATTGTTGATTGCTGATGTTTATTGAGGAACGTGGGCGGAGTGGCATTATGGAGTGTTATCGGATGATGTTTTATCATTTATTGTTATTTATTTATTATTTTATTTTCCTACTCTCTTTCTAGAATTTTTTTCTTTTCGAACTATCTTTCTCTCTGAATCTTTTGGGCGCTTCCGGTACATGGGGCCACCTTAGGGTGGTAATAGTGCTTGTACTCTTACCATGCTACTGGATTTGCGTGTAATTAATAATAATAATACTAATAATAATAATAATTATAATGTTCATGGTCAGGATTTTGGGGAGGACTTGGAGGGACTTGGAGCACATTATTTGGGGAGCTTCAGCCCGCAAGCCTACCCCTTGTCGCCGCCACTGCGTTGCACTGTGGATTCAGACACGCCCATTCGGACCGGCTGTTCAGAGTAGAAGCCAGTAAAATAACGGAGTCCCAGCTGAAGCAAATTGCATGCTAGAATTGTAATTGAATACTTTTGACATACTCGCGCATTCAATCTTTCCATGAACACTTACCCACACATACACACACAAGCAAATCAATTTGAAAATTAATATAGATAAGGCTAATACAATTGGCCCTCCAAATAGCGGATTCGGAGAGCCCGAGAGGAGACTATTTGGAGGTTTGCGCTATTTAAAGTGCGCTCTGCATCAATTGCTATCAATTTTTTGTACAATAAATTGATATTTGTTCACAAATTATTCCCTTATTATTAGCCAGCTTGCATCTTTCTAAAATAATTCTTTCAAGATTTTTCACTACCTCAGAAAAGTATTCAGCTGTGTAGCAGTTTGCAAGAGAGTACGGTATCATCCATGTTGAACACATTGTTCTGGTCCAACTTGTTCATCTAATCTATTATAATTGAGCTTTGCCACTCGTGTAGCTCGTCAACATTGCCTGTTCGTTCTTCCTGTTGGACGTTTATGAACAATGTAATTGTCTCGCTGAAACTTGTGGAGCCTACCATTGCAGGCTATGAAGTGATTCACACCAAGTTGCTCAGCCAATTATGTTACCTTCTTTCGAATGCGCACATTCTTACACAGGTCGGTGATGAGCACATTCTTACATATTTGACATTTTGCCTGTTGAACTGGATCATCAGAAGTTCTCATTTGATCCACACTTTTGTTGTATATCGTTGAATGGCTTTCCCTCATTATTGTCATGAATCAGTTCATTGTTCTGTTTGAGCGTCAAATGTTTACGCTTTTTGTTTATCGTCAAAACGATGTGCCATCTGTACGGAGGGACAATATCAAGTGTTATCGGATAGATTGTTTATCGTCATTTATTTTTTGGAACTCTTCCTGTCTAGAATTCTGTACTTTACGAACTTTTTCTCTACATCTTTGGGCGCTTCCGGTACTTGGGGCCATAGCAGGCAATAGTGCTTGCACTCTTCCCACGCTACTGGATGTAATTAATGATGTCAATAATCTGCCCCACCGGCCGTTCACGCAAGAACACGCCATGAGTAAACACACATAGGTCAACATCCATAAACACCCGCTTTTTGAATTCCGCTATTCGGATGGGTAATTAACACCCATTTGATAGCCTATCGATCGGGACTACGAAAGTATTGCGCTATTTGGAGGATTCCGCTGTTATATTTTATGTACCGCGTATGTGGTTTATGTAAAGTTTTACGTATTTTATGTAGCGCGTTAGTGTGCTTGTGAATGTGGTGATGTGTGTATTTGCAGTGTGTATGAATTCCTTTGTGAAGGGTTTGTACCTGAGTGATTGCGCGGTTGCCCTTCCATATTTCCTGGTTGAGCTTTTGGGTCTCGCTTAGGTTGTGTTTTTCTCAAACTATCTATATATTTTCCGCGCTTCCAGTAAATGGGGCCACCACGGGGTGGTAATAGTGCTTGCTCTCATCCCATGTCACCGGATTCGCCTGTAATTAATAATAATAACAAAATAATAATTTGGAGGTTCGCTATTTGCAGAGTAGATTGAGCCAAGTAGGCGGATACAAGATAATCAAAAAGTCAGGCACATCAACAAAAAAAACAGCTAGTATAGTGAAGTGTAACCAAATCAGTTTCATCTACAGTAGCAGGTTGACATCACAGGGATATCAGCAATTAATGTGCGAGTGATTTATACTGGCTCAGTCGCATGATATTCAGAAAATGAAGTGAAGTTTGGCGTGCAGTAGACATTTTTTTCCCTACAACAGCGAATTTTTATTGGTCTGATTATTTTTGTATGATTTCGCATGCACGTCTCGTGAAAGAATTTCGTGAACAATACTGAGGTGGCAAAGTGCCGAATAATTCCGCATTCACAAGATTAATAGCCCGTTTCGGGAAACAAAATGTGTAGCTGACCAGAACAAAACAGGTAAACGAAAGAGTCTGAATGATACCTTAGATCAGGGGTTCTTAACCTTTTGATGGTTCCATACCGCCGATGGATTGTCGAATATTGTCCCATACCCCGAAACTTACTTGGCTTTTCAAATAATTATCACCAATCATATTATATACCAGTATGTCTTCCAGATCCACGAGTATTTCAATCGCTTGAACTTACTGTACTTTAGATTCGGATTATTAGGAAAAACATGATCATTGATACTTTCATTACTCATAAGCCGTTGATAATTTATACCAGTACCCAGAAATATATTCCCAGACCCCCGGTCTTTTGCTCCCATACCCTCAAGGGGTATGGATACCCCCGGTTAAGAACTCCTGTCTTAGATTAATATTACAGCGCAGATTCACAACATTAGTGTAAATACGCCTCGTAAAGTAGCATCAAATAGGGTAAAATGAATTATGTAGTGTATTACTGAGTGTGGAGTCATGCTATATCATATGCTACTATTTAGCTTGAATCTATTGATTTATACATATCGAACAACTTTTTACAACTAATATTTTTTGTCCAACCACTATAATGAATATTTCAGATGTGTTATGTTTTTGATGTGCACGCGACTTTTTGTTCACCCTGTACAACGTCGCTACAATGAGCATGTGTATTCAGCTATGATGTGGTTCTGCAATGCAAACTAGATGAATAGCCTGATTATCTAGTCCGGGGTCGGGCAACCCGCGCCTCTTCAGCACTCCTAGTGCCTCCCTTGAAACTTGAATGAAAGATGGGGTAGAGAAATATATTTTTGTTTTAATATAATAGATGTAATAGAGATATAGATAGGGCTAATATGGATAAATACAGCATGGGTTGCCTTCATTATAAGGCTTATATAATGCTTTTATTTTTGCGGCTCCTGACATACGAGGTACGTTCATACGAGTTTGTATATTCGTATTTGTATATTTTGTTTTTTAGTCCAATATGGCTCTTTCAACATTGTGGTTTGCCGACCCCTGGTCTAGTCACATCTACAACCAAGCGCCAGTGATAGACAATATATACACACACACACACACACACACACATATACACACAGAACAACGCGAGAGAGTGGCCGGAGCAGTTAGAGGAGCGGAGCAAGTGCGGGATAAAAAGAGTCGAGAGAACATTACTGTATGATGATGTCGTTGAATCAATACACTCATACACACGCACACGCATGCACATTTAGAACAGATCGATGCAACTAGCCGTGTGCAAGATAATGCGTGCATGTGTGCTTGCGTACGTACTGGTCTTACGCACACACACACGCACACGCACACACACACACACATAGAAGCACGTAAGCGTCATTGTATGTACTTATGCCTATGTATTTGCTCACACACGCACAGTGTGTGTGTGTGTGTGTGTGTGTGTGTGTGTGTGTGTGTGTGTGTGTGTGCGTCGGTGAGACGGTTGCCAAGCGGCGTTTCCGACGAGCAGACGGCGCTCGACACGGCGTGGAAACATTCGCTCGACGACCAGCGTCGACGCAACATCTCGACTTACAGCGTCGGCACCGACAGACAGAGTGTGTGCGTGTATTGGGAGTGAGAGAGAGAGAGAGAGCGGTGGATAGTCGGGACGTTTTTGGTGACAATTGCCCACGTGTGTGTGTGTACAGAAGTGTGGTGTGCCAGTGGTGGTGTGACAGCGGTGTAAGAGGAGGATAGAGGACAGGAGATTGTGGACGAGATCAGCTGCTGATACTGCAGGTGAGCTCCACCTGGACGCCACAAACACGTGACCGCAACACACACACACACACACACACACACACACACACACACACACACACACACACACACACTAGGCTGAACATGGTCCCGCGTATCACTCGGGTCCAGAGACAATCCTTGGTCACATGACCTTGAACTTGTTGGGTCACTTCATATTTGGCCGACTGATATTGAGTGAGTTAGTTTGGTTGCTCAATCTGATATATCTCTCATCGGGCAAATTGAAATAAGTCATTTTAATGTTTCAAATTTTATGTGTATAATAAGTATACAGAGCTCAAGTCAGAAGAATGAATTTGCAGCTTGATTGATCATGCAATCTGCAGCGCAATGGCCCAAAATTTAAGATGACATTCAGTCCGAGGGCGATAATAATTTCAATGCAATATGCCCATAATGACAACGCACAATGTTACCTTGTTCCTTGTACCTTCCAACGCACAAAGTTACCTTGTGTGTGAGTGAACTTGGAAACGATTAATTGCATTGCAACTTTAATGTCCAAGTACAGCGGGCATACGTGGAATTACACTCGTTTTCACCTCTATTGAATTAATTTCTCACAGGTAGACTGGATGTTACAAGCAGAAGCGAGTTGCCAATGCTAGATTAGATTCAATGTCAGACAGGATAAGTGAGGCATTTGCATAAAACAATTGGGGCCAACGATTCAGCATTTGCCGAATTCCCGCAATCTGTTCTGATATTGAGCGTATTGTCGTTTCGCAGGCAAAGCTCGCACACGCCTGTTCAATACGCTCACATACGCACACAACGGAGCACATATGTGTACTTACGCACACCTGCTTACCTATTTACACCTGCATACGTGCATCTTACAGCTATCCAGTGGCAGATCCAGAGTGTAATTTGGGGGGGGGGGGCTGAATTTCGGGGACGACCAGTCATGTATATGCATCATTATGCAGTTATTTGCGATGATGCTTATATCAACAAATTCTAGAGAAATATATGTTTTCATTACCTCTTAGTGAACCTCTTGGTTATGAAGAGTTGATGGAAACATTTTAGGGGGAGGGGATTTAGCCCCCTGAGCCCCTTTCTGGATCCGCCAGTGCTCCTACCTTTCAGCGTATAAGCTTGTAACGAAATTACCGTATATCCCGGCCATTAAGCCCATCTGCTTAATAAGACAATGCCACTTTTCAGGCCTGAAACACTAGGTTTTTAGTAGCGCCGTCCAATAAGTACTGCCGAATTCGACAACTTTCTCCAGTAGTATTTGAGCTAACTTTCATAACTTTGAACCAGTATAACTATCAAGACTGTTATTGTGCGATCATTGATCATTACCAATTGACTGTGTAATTTTGTGTCGTACATGCGTAGATTTGTACAGCTGTGTTCAATACACGTGCATTCCCTGAATGATAGTAAAATTTAGTGACCATATGAAAACCCTCTTTGTGGGTTTAAAACGTATTGATGAATAAACCTCCGGCAAAGAGGATTTATTGATCCTGATATAGCTCTGACCATTAAGCCCCTCTTGAAAATATGCAGTAGAATTTGGCAATAACATATGGGCTTAATCAGAGCCGTTGCGAGGACTTATGCCCCCCCCCCCCCGAAGGCAACACTTGGAGCCCCCATTATGAATAAAGCACCAAATAATGAATTTATTCATTAGACATAATCACATAATACAAGCTCAGGTGAAAACAACTGAGCAAAAAGGTAAAGGATATACTTAATAAATATGATAAGTTATAATATCAAACGTGAAGCAACGGGGCCCCTCAACATTCGGCCCCCCCGGCCGGGGGGTACGGGGGGCGGTTGCTACGGCTCTGGGCTTAATAGCCGGGATCTACAATATATCAGATATAATTTCAGAAACAATTCTAGCGTGCCGATGCTAGCCGTTGTATCATTTGCACACTCATCAAATTCTCTATCCTGATAACTGCATGCAGACACAGCACCATACGCATATACAAGTACGGTGAAAACTATACACTTGTTTTTATTTACAAACAATTTTACTGGAGGTTAAGGAGGGGGCTAAGGAAAGTGACGCGGGGACTTGGCGAAACATGAGGAACTACACTCGAAATATTTATGGTCTGGATTTTTTGGGGGCTCGGTACATTTGGGGGGGGGGCTTCAACCTGTCCAAGCCCCCCCCCCCTTGGCACCGACACTGCTACGTAGCATTATAATACATGACAAACACATCGTTTGCACAACATTCAGCTTGACAATGTGCTCCTACTGTACCGCATTGCTTGAAAGCTGAACGGTACAGTATTCGCGTGTGCCTGCTCTATTAGCCGTGTGTCTCCCGGGGATCTCATATATCACTTAAAATTACAGTTATAGTTGTTTTGGCTGTATTATGACATGTTCAATCCCAGGTTTCATTTATGAGGAAAACAATTTATCAACGCAATATTATAAAAATGATTTGAATTTATGAGCTGATGAGCTTTAAAATGGCAACGTTTTTGTACTCAATACAATTAACAATATAACGAGTGTATATGTTTGATCAAAATAAACCTAGTTGATTATCAATTAACTTGTGCCATGAACGATGCAATAAAATGGAGATATGAAAAACACGAAGACATGAATATTTTCAATTGATATAAGACAGTTTTTGTTGCTAAAGCCTAAAAATTTTGTTGGAGTGCGATGTGAAATTTTTGCAAAATATGTATGTATTGTAGAACATTAAGATCATTCTGATACTCGCTGACTCATTTGGAGACATTACTCTGAACAATAAGACGTTTTCTATATTTATGACATTGCAACGTCATTTAATCGCAAGCTAGGGCAAATATTGTGTTAATTGTTCAGTACACGTGCATACAGTGGCGGCGCCAGGGGATGCTTGGCGGGCTACAGCCCCCCAACAATATACCAAGCCCCCCTAAGCTCCCCCAAAAATCTTAATCATGGACATTACAATTTCGTACCATTGTAAATGAAACCCTGTAATTTTGGTTAAAGTTCGAGGATCAGTTTGACCCAGTGCCTTATTATAATATTATGTATTCAGCGTTCGAGTGTAGCTCTTCACGCTTCGCCAAGCCCCCTCAACTTTTTCCGTAGCCCCCCCATCCGAATAATCCTGGCGCCGCCACTGCGTGCATATGCATAAATGACGTAATGTGGATATTGCTAAAACATCAGTGGCATTCAATGAAGCACGCTTTGGTTACACGGCAAATTAAACAATTGTTTTAATTAAACCTAAGTTTTTAAATCAAATGTTCGATTAATCATCCAGTTATTTTGCGTATGATCTCAATCAGACTGTTGCATGATTGTATATACACTTTATTCAGCGTTTTAATTTGATTATTTCATTCGACTCATCATTTATTTCTTTTTTGATTATTACTTCATCAGCTTTCATCTTTGTGACGAAAACCTTTGCTATTCGAACTCTCGTTTTCTCTACATCTTTTGGGCACTTTCGGTACATGGAGCCACCGCTGGGTGGTAATAGCGCATGCTACTGGATTTTCGTGTAATTAATAATAACAATAATAATAATAATAATCAGCAATAGCACAGCTTGATATTGTGTCTTGTTTTACGGGAGTGCGAGGCACGCCACTATCTGTTGTCACTGGCTAGGCGACTAGGCGGCGTATAATTGCTGTTTCAATTGGTAATGGTCAAACATCGACTTCGACGCCAACGGGCAAACGGCTCACAATTCAGCGCCGAGAAAAACTGATGGGCAGCAGCGATGAGAGAGAGAGAGAGAGAGCAAACCTCTGTGCTACCACCGACCTTGACGACACATATCGCCACTCTAACTCTGATTAGCAAACACACTGACATCGCCGCTGGCGTCTTTCATCCGTCATTATAAAGACGAAGTTGAGTCGTGCACTCACACGCTCTCGTGCAATCTCGGTTGCCAGGCACTACATCTCTCCACTCTGCCTCGACTACTCGCGTGCTCTTTCTCTGTTGCCACCGACCATGTTCATACTCTCGTTGAGTGAGCGTGTATGAATGTGTGTGTGTGTGTGTGTGTGTGTGTGTGTGTGCGTGTGTGTGTGTATGAGTGTTTTGCCGACTTGCCAAACTGCCGATTATTTCATACTGGCGGGATGGAATAAAAACCGGCCCACCTGGCGCCATCTGGCGGACAAATGAGAAGACGAGTCAGGCTGCAAGAAGTGGTGGGCTGCCTGTCGGGCTGCATGCATTGATCGTACACACGCGCGCACTGAGACCGCCGTCTCGCGACAATAACGATTACGACCCGGAGAGCATTGTCTTGCGAGCAAAACGCAGCGACAGCGCCGGCCGCCATGATTCATTTTCTGCATTTGCACCGACGAGAAGAGTCGCGGCCGGCTCGCCGATGATGAGAGCGTTTTATTTCGGCTGTATTGATTGCAGTGGCTAAATGAGGCAACATCACTACGACACGACGCGGCACATTGCAAGACGAATGAGCCCTGCCAACCAAGCTGATAATAACACACTCATCCCAAACGGCAACAGAGAAGAGATCCGCTTGCACTGAGGTGGCAAATCAGTGGACAAATGGCTCGCCGAAATCAACCATTGTCAATCTGCATCGAAAACAACTTTAATTCGCCGCGCCTCAACAGAATTCTCGAATTATGAGTGAAGAACTTCTGGATATTGGTAGAGTTACCGCTTCGCTACCTAATCTCATAGCCAGGCTAACTGAGTCGGTGTTGAATATTGACCGTCAACAAATGAACAAGATGCATAGTTATATTCACGCCAATAAGACGAGCAGGCGCCGAAAACAATGAGTCCCGTGAGTCCCAACACAATTCGATGTCGAGGCGACAAGCTAAAAAGATACTGCCAACTCTAAAATGTGATCGATCAGTGGAACGATGGCAGGTGAACAAAACAGTGACAAAACAGACGAAAATAAAAGTAGAGAATGTCATCATCGAGTGCAAAACGCACGGAAATTAAGTACCGACATTGTAACAATAAAACCAGCTAGTTCCGCGCCAAACTCAGCCCAAAATCAAACCGCAAACATACACACACATATCCATCACGATCAACACCCACTCCGAATGGTACTCAAAAATAAATACATGCACGCACACAAACAAATACACAATGCAATGCATATTTGGCAAAACGTTGGCGTTGAAAACCACGAGGCCAATCATCCAGCTCTCTCCTTCCTCTCTCTTCTTGTCAACCTCAATCACACTGGCCCAGTCGTGTGTTTGTGTGTGTGTGTGTTTGTGTGTGTGTTTATCAATGTCTGCCGACACGTTTGACATACTACGCAGGAATATCCAAAGCACACACACACACACGCATACAGACAAACAACCTGCTCTCTCTCTCTCTCTCTCTGTCAAGTGAGTCGACCGACTCGCCAGTCACCAGCCGTCACACAGCCGTCAAGAGAGAGGCGTGGGGGGCCGATGACACGGACGTCGACTGATACGACGCAGCGCCTCGCCGCCGTACAGCCGGTGTCGGCCGCGTCGCAGCGCCGCGCCGGCCACGTACACGACGGCATCGTGCCGGCCCACCACTGCAGCAGCCGCCGCCGCTCCGGCGTTGACACACGCCGTCGTCGTCGACGCCTTGCCCCGTCGACCGCCAGCGGCCGGCTGGTGACGTCGCTGCAGCGGCGGCGGCGGCGCAACAGGCAGAGCAGTGATCGTCACCGAGTCTCTTGCTCGCTTGGCTGCCGGCGCCGCTCCTGACAGCGGCGGCGACGAAGAACGCACCGCCGCAGCACCGTGACGCGTCAACGTCACGCCGGCGCCCAACTGCCGCGCACCACCGGCCCCGTCGCCGCCGCGTCGCTGCTGCCGCTGCTGTTGTGCGCTCCACAAACGCCGACTGACCGAGGAGATGGTCGACGGTGATGGCACGGCCGTCTTGCGCCGACTGTTGAGACGCTGCTGGCGACACGCGGCCGCCACGGCCGGCAGATCGTCGCCGCATCGCTGCCGGACGACGGTTGGCGTGAGCGCGGCGGTGACGGCCGCGGTGGTGGCGGCCAGCGTGCCGCCGCGTGCCATGCGGCGCAGCACGCGCGCCGACACGCACAGCTGTCGCGCCGCCACCGCCAGCCACGTGGGCAGCATGAGGAAACTGGCGCGCACGCACCGGCCGGCCGCGCCGCCGCCTGATACCACGCTACACTCGGGCCGCTCGGACACGCGTGTTGTGGCCGCCGTTGCTGGCGGTGGCTGTTGTTGTTGTTGCTGTTGCGACTGAAGTTGTGATGATGCAGTGAGAGCGGCCGTCACATCGGTGCCCGGCAGCGGTGCGGCTCCGTAACGCTTCCAGTACTGCCGACACAGCGCGCACAGCCGCAGCTCGCCGCATGTCGTCCATTTGACGGCCGGTGCCGCCGCACACGCGTCACAACCGCCGCTGCCACTGCCAACGCCACCACCGTTGGTCAACTCGCCGTTGACACCGCCGCCGTCGCCACCGCCAGCGCCAGAAGAGGCGCTGTACTGCGGAATGTAGACCTGCTTGAGCTGCGCCTCGGTGGCGGCCGTCTTGGCGCGCCGTCGCCGCACAAACCGATCGCTCGCCTTCCACATGTAGAAATACTCGACCACACTGGCGGCCGACTTCCACGGCAGGTGAGCGGCGCGCATGCGGCCGAAATCCTTGCCGCAAGTCTCGTAGGCGTCGTCGAACACGCGCGACTCGTGCGTCGACCAGTGCTCCAGCTCGTCGCAACACATCACCGGTCCGCCGGGCGACGGCACCAGTGCAGCGACGGCGCGCGTCACGTCATACTCGCACCGGTGCAGCGTGTCGAGCGCAAACTGCAGCGTCGCGTCGCGGCACGCCGCCGCCGCCGTCCTGTGCAGTCCGGCCGGACGACACGTCACGACCGCCGCTGATGATGATGATGAAGATGATGATAATGATGACGACACGGATGATGATGAGTCCAGCTCGCCGCCGCTCAACGCCCGAGCAAACGTGCCGACAGACTTGGCCAGCGTGATGAAGCGACTCACCTGCTGCTCGTCCAGCTGATTGTCCGGCCGCCAGACGAGCGTCTCGCGAGCCTGCGACGATGAGCCGGCCGCCGGCGACCGAGTAGCAGGAGACAGCCACGGCGGCACGTCGGCCTGATAGTCTCCGCCGACGCGCATCTCGCCCTCGTCGACACGCAGCGTGCGCTGAGCGGGGTCGTAGACGAGCGAGTAGAAGAAGCGGTCGGCGTCGGCCAGGTAGCAGTCGGGCGTCTCGGCCTCCTCGCACAGCAGCGTGACCACGCACTTGCCGCGTATCTGTGTGGCCGGCAGTGTTTCGACGTGGCGCGACAAGAACAGCTCGCGATGCTCCAGCTGTTGGTGCCGGTGTGCGCCGCCGGTTGCCGCTGCGGCACGGAACGGCCGCTTGTCGCCATTGAGCGTCGCAGTCGTGTCGGCCGCTGTGTTCGCTGCTTGATCACGCGTCGGAGATGTTGCAGCAGGCTCGCCATCGTCTGCTGGCTGCTCTTTGCTCTCACAAGCTCCGTTGTCCTTGCTGTCCTCGTTCTCGTTCTGGTTCTGGTTGTTGTTGTTTTGTTCGTCGGTGTTGGAGTCCTGCTCCCAGGCGAGGCCGTAGCAACGCTCGGCCTGCTTGATTAGCGAGGCGGGCAGGTCGCGACGCCGGTAGAAGCAGCGCACGCGCGCCTCCACCGCACCGCCGCTCGTCTTGGTCAGCTCCTCGAGGCGCCGCACCTGATACGGCTGCGACGAGGCAGTCTCAAAGTAGACACAGTCGCCCACGCGGTACATGTTGGCAGCCATGTGCGGCCGTGTGTCGGCTGACTTCTGAAATATGCACGGTCACGTTTATTGGGCATTTAGTGTTTATCACGAAATTGTTAAATATCTTATTTGTTCTTAAATAACACGAATATTTAAGAACAATAAAATAGCACACACACACGCTTACACACACACATTAATAGCATACTTAGGAATAAGACAACCAAATGTGCAGGCTTATCAACAAGGGCCAAGTTGCCGGCGAAGTTTTAGCGCGACTTGGCGCACAATATGCGTGCGACTCACAAAACTCCGTCCGTCCATGCCGACACACACACACACACACACACACACACACAAGTTGGCATCCTGTTTGCCAGCTGCCAGACGGTTGCCAGGCAGCTGGTGAAATAGCGCGCCATTTTTCGCCGACTAAACTTGTCGACAATGCACGCGCGTATATTTGACAAGTTGTCGCAGAAAAGTGCACTAATAACGTCGACTGCACGTGGTGTTCACCTGGTGCTTGTAAACAATTGCCACTGCACGCGCGCCAAACAACAACACTCAACCCTCCAAACAGCTCGAATCGTCAACAAATCCAATGTGTACATGTGCTGGCGCCGGAGAAAGACAAACGAAGATCGACACTGCATTGGCACGTGCATTATTGTACAGCCACGCCAAGACGATTGAATCAATTGACTGTTAGTGCAGCCACGGCCGGTAGGGAGCAACAAAAAAGCCAAATCAAAAAGGAAACCCAGTGGCATGTCAGGGGTGTGGGTTTATGTCGAGCCTCGGGGCTGACTGACATCATGCATCAGTTAGCTAATTGCATACGATCCTTAACCATGTGCTCCTTTTATGCGATCCTTTTCGGCCTATTCAATTACAACACATATACCTCAATAAAAAGTATATTGCATATAATTTAATACATAATAAATTGCATATAATTTCATACACACACATTGATCGTGTATTGTCACTTTTTGCTAAGCTGACTTTGAAGACAATATACCCAAACGAACTTAACTTAGCAGAATTTTCGGGGGGTATAATTGCATATTCATACCCCCAGCCAATTTGTAGGGGGGTATATATACCCTCCATACCCCCATGATCCACACCCATGCTGCATATTACTCCGGTTAATTATGATAATTCCTCAATTAATTAGTTAGTGGCATTTACAGCGTCGACGGCAGTATATTGACACTATATGACACACCCCGCTGTGCGCCCATCTACAGCGCTAACCCCAGGTGCAGCGGCGGCGCCAGGAAGGAGGGGGCTTGGAGAGGCTGAAACCTCCAAAAACGTGGCAAAACCCCCTGAGTCCCCCCAAAAAAAATTCTGACCATCAATATTTCAAGTGTAGTTCCTCATTTTTCGCCAAGCCCCCGCATCATTTTTCCTTTCGCCGCCACTGCCCGGGCGGCACCATTCACAAACACGATCAGTAAGATGCATGAGATGTATGCGGAAGACTGTTTGAAAAATGGCGAACCAATGGTGCCAGTTGTGTTTTACCGGCACACCCCACTACGTGTCCAACCACCCTTGTGACCGCCCGTGTGCACGCAAGAAAGTCATGGTTCAGTTTGTACAGTGTCTGGATCGCAAATGCTAATGCTAATGCTAGGGCTTGAACAAGAAGCGATTGGGAACATCAGGGAATACAAACTCGTCATTCCAAGGCTAAATGTTCTCACAGAAAATGTTTCAACAAAGCAGATGATAAATTTGCACATTTAAACCGACGATAGCTCGTTGGAAGCAAGGCATAGTCCGCTGTGAACTAAAGTTGATACTGTGAATCTCTAGTGTTACTCGGTTGCGACACGTGCGTCTATATTATGCGCTATATTAAATACATGTTGTCAATCGGGGGCAGAACATATGCCTCTAAATGTACAATTATCACACAAGTCATAACGAATATTACATAAAATTTAAACATGTTTTTAATTCAGGTAAAGGGGATAGGAAAGAAGACAGCTGCAGTAGTTCAACGGGTGCCAACTCTGCTGGACTATCGCTCCCCCTTGGATATGGTAGTACAGAAAGGGAAAAAACAGAGGGTCCGCTTTTAGTTAGCTCTTACGACACGAAGCGGGCACGGCGGCAATATTATCATCCCCTACCAAAGGGGTATTGAAACAGGACGATTAAAACTATCACATAGATATGTGATTAGTTTCTCAACAACCAAATGTATAGTATATTGGATGTATGTATAGTATTGGATTTATCAATATCAATTGAAATAAAGTTTCACTGTTTCAATCATATCTAACAGTAAAACTTATTCAGTTGGTTCACTGACTCGTCCATCTCTACACACTCTCCGCAGAGAACGGTATTAAAATAACCGAAAATGGCGCATTCCATTCAGTGCTGAAAATTCAGTAATGTTTAAATAATACGAACATATCAACACAACGTACAAAAGGTGTGAAAGCACACTGGACAGACCATACCCCATGATATTCCTGTTTACTCACAAATTTAAATATACGGCTTATCCCAAAGATAATCTTCATCTATAGAAATCAACACTAATTAAACCGACAACACACCTTGCAGCGCGAAATATATCAAATCCTCACATAGCAGACACCCGGTAACAAAATACGCCATTAATGTCTCAATTAGGCATTTATATTTCACATGGAGCATTTATTGCAGGTTTATTCCGTATTTTCACAAACAAGGTTTGGTAGTTAAAAAATAAGTGAGCTATCCTTTCTATTATCGAAATAATTTCTTCTATATTTATTTTTCATAATATTTCCGTTTGAACGATTGTTTATATCATCAACTTGAAACGATTTTCCTCGCGAAATTTGGCAGCCTTTTGCAGAGAATATACGGAGAATATTTTGGAACTAAAGTTTCCTCATCGGAGAGCGGTTTTCTAATTCATACACCACAATGAAAAATGTAAATGCAAAATGATATGTGACGTTAGATTCAAAACTCGTAATTCCACAGCCAAGTTGCTCCCAGGAAAGACAAACATTTTTTTTTCGTAATTCAACATATTTTATGGATAATATTTTGAGCGTAGATAATATCAATTTGTAAGACGTGGTTTGATTCCACCAAACATTGAATTCATTAAAATTGGATTATTTAATCTGATTATGATTATGATAATCTGATAGATTATGGGTAATATTAGCCTCTCCAAATTCGTGTTCTCCGACACGCTAACTGATGAGGTCTGGGTCAGCCTATTACGTTGAACATCGCTCCACTCTGTTGATGTATCAATATTGTGCAGTTTCATCAGCGCTGGGGTTTTTTGCCCGGTTATTGGACAAACAAGCTGACAAACATCCGGGACATTTACATTCCAGTCAGTGATTGGTGTATCATAATCTTATTTATATTGTACAAATATGCAGCATAAAAAAACATTGAACAAAAACGATAATTGCTTCCAATACCAATAATGCCAAACATTTGATTACTAATCATTTTTACCAGAGTTGGGGAATTTTATGTGATATTATTTGGCGTTTTATGTTTTTATTATGTGATAAAAAAGGCCAAAATATGCTGTCGTAATCACCAAAATATAATATTCAATTTCGATATAACATTTGAATTTTGTACTCTTTCGTAGATTAGTTGCATTTTACGCATGTATCTAGCGACATTCCGTTGGGGAGACACAATTAAGGTGACGAAATTTCCCTAGTACATGGCGAAACTTTTATTATTATTATTATTATTATTAATTACAGGCAAATCCAATAGCATGGGAAGAGTGCAAGCACTATTACCACCCTAAGGTGGCCCCATGTACCGGAAGCGCCCAAAAGATTCAGAGAGAAAGAGAGTTCGAAAAGGAAAAAGTCTAGAAATAGAGTTGGAAAGAAAATAATAAATAAATAACAATAAATATAAACCATCATCCGATAACACTCCATAATGTCACTCCGCCCACGTTCCTCAATAAATAATATCAATCAACAATGAATATGTGATTCAGTAATATCAACCATCAATAAATAAGAATAAATATTAATAAATAAGTAATAAATAACAATCAAGAACAATAAATATGATTGAATAAGAAACATCCAACAATAAATAAAAACATGATTCAATAAGTAACAACAACACCAATAAATATGATCCATTAAACAACAACAACACCAATAAATATTATTCAATAAACAGCAATAACAATCAATATAATACCTTGATTGGACCTTTCCGATAAGGTAGGGTGCAGTGGCGTCCCCAGGATTCTTCCAGTGGGGGCTAAGGGGGGCTAAGGAAAATATGCGGGTATTTGGCGAAACACTAGCAGCTACACTAGAAATGTTCGTGACAGTATTTGGGGAGGCTGAGAGGGGGATGGGCACATTTGGGGAGTGAACGCTTCAACCACTTCAAGCCCCCATTGATACCGTCACGGCAGAGGTACCATTTTGGACTTGCTTTGAGGCGTAATTATTGTCTGATCCGAGTCTGCATGTATATGAATTTGATGAATTTCGAGTGAGCAGCCGTTCTGTTATGTTGATCGAGCTGCGTCATGTGACCATCCGTGTTTCTCTCATGCAATGCGAAATATGATCTTCCTATCAGACATGTTTTTCTGGGAAATTTCTACTTCACGTTGAATTCCCACAACCTCTTTAAGCGTGGCAATACAGACGCCATTTGAACAATTTGTGTTGAATAGTTTCCGAAAATGTAAATATGAAGTACATGTATGTATAATCCTACCTTTACGAAACCAATTCCACGTGCACCTAGCTTGGAGTGATTTGATCTGCATAGCGAGTTATTACAGACCCTATGAATCCCGTTGTCACGCCCACAACACGTACGGTAGTTAACTGTTAATGGGTATAATAAAAATTGGTATAAAGTTAATAGGTATAACTGCGTGCTACGCTCTTGGTATCCGAACCTTAAATAGCTATCAAGAACGTTGCTATATTTTCATTGTTTAAGTTGCTGGTGCTAATATTGTATCCATATGCAGCTTTCGAGTGTATCTTAATATGTTGAATCATTGACCTGTGTAGTTACAATTATCAACACAATATATTAATTCCAGGCACAACCTATCAAATTATATTGTTGGACATTTTGGAGTGAAAATTGCATTTTATGTTTTTTCCGTCCAAAAATGTCATTTTACGTCAATGTGTCGATGTCGTCTGTCAATAAAGATTTGATATATGATCACATCAAATTCCCAACTCTAATTATTACACTAATTATTACATATCACCTACGTATTTCAAGCGAGCAAATCCCTTCGAGTTGATTTAACGGAGACCATGAGCCTCTATACATTGTTCATATTACATCGAATTTATAATATATCAAGTGGGATTGCTTTATACATACACAAAATTAAGATGCAGTCTTAGTTGAAAATATAACAATATGTACGGACAAATTCATAGTATTCGCAGTATTTCAATGTTTATCGATTAAGATTTCAAAAGAAAAAGTTATATATATACATATATGTATATATATATACGCAGACTGTACGCAATATAAAAGAGAGCGTATATGTGTGTTTGTGGGTGTCAGCACCAGTGGTTGCCGCGTGCGATAAAATGAGCGATAAAAGATAATTATCGCTGAGGTCAAACTTTGTATCGTTTATCGCAAAGTTTTCTAAAATCATTGCTCATTCACTTACCGCTAATCCCAAAAAATGAAGAACGATAAACGATAAATTCAAAAGACTTTCGTAAAAACTAAAAAATGTGCACGGCAATGATGAAAAATGTGCAATAGCCACAACAGCCCGCCTGACGTTTTCAGACCAGTTCAAGCTGAGAAAAACCTCATATGAGAGATGCCAAGTGTGTGTGTAGCTGGCCAATCACATTATTATTCACAGCTGCAGTGCGCCAGTCTCGCTGGAGTTCTCGAGTTAGGAGGGTGTGTGCCGCTCTCTTCCATGCGCCTTGACCCACCCCAACCATGGCCCCTTCATGTTGAAGCATGTGGCCCCTGCCCTTGAAGAAGATATCAAGGAGAGGTTCATCAGGGGGATCGTCACCTCCATCACATTCACACCTAACCCTCTCCCTTCCAGCCAGAGCCAGGGCATGGCGATAGAAAAGACTAAGGAAATCAGCGACGACCCATTTGCCTTCCTGGAGAGCCCCACTGTCATGGAGGAGGATGGACCCAACATTGAGGAGCTCATCAAGAAGGTGGTGGACACCTGGGACAGGAGTAAGGTGGCAGAGTTGAAGCCTGGGCAATTCCTTAGCATGTACAGGGAGAAGTGATCTCGCTGTTCATCAAGTACAACACGGCCTTGCCCAGCTCTGCTGTTGTGGAGCTCATGTTCAGCACTGCTGGTGATGTCCTCAGGCTCAAGCGTGCATGACCAGCGACAGGTTAGAGAAGCTGGTCTTCACCAAGGGAAACATGCAGCTGCTGGATGCTATCTTGAGGAGGGAGAGTCCGAATCAGAGAGAATGATATGGACTAGAACTTGTAGGCCATAGACTGGTTCCAGTGACAGTGTTTGTCTAGTTTAATTAATTTTTACTGTGGAAAAATAGTTTGTATGCTTTTTATATAAATATATCAACTAAATAATGGTACATATTATTTATCACTTTTGTTATCGCAAGTTAATTTTTTATCGTTATCGTTTAATCGTTTATCGCTTACTGCAGGTTGGGTTTTGAAACATATTTTAATTCATCGTTTATCGCAGGTTGGGAAAAATTATCGCTTTATCGTTATCGCAAGCTTAAAAAGTTATTGCAGAAACCACTGGTCAGCGCATCGGTGTGCATGTTGTATTGGTGTGTGTGTCTGTGTGGCGATATTCCATGAACATACATGTTTGCAGCGAGCATTTGCAAAACGCAGGGGCGTATGTAGGTGAACAATGGCGGAGAGAGGGTGTAGCAAAATGAAGCGTTAAATAATATACAAAACTTTGTATGTGAGTGTTCCAGAAGCGTTTGTTGAGTCTGTTTGTATAGCGTACCAATATTGTATTTGTAATTTACAAGTATTGTTTCTATTAGTGTTCGTTTGTCACATTGATTCTATACAACATGTTATTCAGTTGAGCGATTGCCCTAATTTTGCCCGCGAAAGCATCACTTATGTGATGTGCTTTGCAAGAGAGGTGCGACCACACACACACACACACACATACACACACACTCATACACACACACACGTATACAAAATACATACACAATTGCTCCTATTCGTGCATCGTGGATGTCCGTGCATGTTCATCGTGGATCTGTCCATCTTCTGAATCAGTGCACTCCGAGAGCCAGCTATGAGAATAGAAATAGAGATATTTGACGCTTGCATTCTGCAGCATTATTATGCATTTGTATGTATGTATGTGTAAGTGTGTGTGTGTGTGTGTGTGTGTGTGTGTGTGTGTGTGTGTGTGTGTGTGTATGCTGCAATGTCTGGCGGCACTAGAGCACTGCTATTTGAACCTGCTTGTGTTGCACCCCATGATTGTTGATGATTAACAAACATTAGTATTGAATTAATGATAATAAATTAACATATATTTCATATTTCACATAAATAGGCATTTGATTTGAGGTCCTGCCAAACAGATATCTTGAATTTTTTCATTTATTCAAAAGCAATTATTAATTTTATCCAATTTTTAATAATTAATTAATTAATGATGAATTTAATATTAAATTGTAGTATTATACAGTAAATATATTAATATAATATAGTATTACAATATTAAATATCGATATTAAATAATAATTATTTTAATTTAAATAATTAATTTATTTTACTTTATTTATTTTAATTATTAATTGAATATACAATTTAAATAAAACATTTGTGTATTCATTTATAAATTATTAATTGAAGACAACGTGTTTATACTTGTTGACTGGCTGTAATGTTGACACGAAGGAAAATGTTTATAGAATAGTGAAAATATGTTTCAGTCGTGCTGAGGTGACGGAGTTGAGTGTGCTGGCACAATGCAAGCGCTGATGCTCTGATTTACGTCATGCACAGCGCGGGGACGTGTTCAACCACGTCGCTCATGGAGCCTGTGTTTGCCACCCACCAGTCTTCCCTGCAGCCATGTCAACAGCAGCACTACAGCTTGAGATGGAGTGACTTTCGTCTCAACCTGGTGCGATCGTTTGATGAGCTGCAGAAGCGCGGAGATTTCGTCGACGTCACGCTCGCCGCCGATGGAGTCTCGATGCATGTTCACAAGCTGGTCCTCTGCGCGTGCAGCCCCTACTTTGAGAAACTGCTCAAGGTACATCCGCAACACCTGTATTGCGCACCTAAAATAAAATATATGTTTTACCGATGTTTTACATTTTTTCTATAATATTTTTTAAAGTAAACCTAAAGGAACTTTAAGTTGTATAAATATATATTGAATAAAAAGTTCTGTTATCAATTCGTTTCTATATTTATCACTTCATATAGCTATCAAGAGTTCACGTGGATGCGAGAACGTACTGCTGATTTGTAAAAGAGTGCGAACACTGAAAAAAGGTTGAGAACCACTGCCCTAGACCACCTAGACTACCACTTCTTTTTATATTTCGGGTAGATGTATAGGACAGAAGACAGCTGCATTAATCCAAAGGGGTGCAAACCCTGTTGGATTATCGCTCCCCCTCGGACATGGCAGTACAGGGATGGAAGAAGCAGAGGGTCCGCTTTTAGTCGCCTCTTACACGACACGCAGCGGGTACGGCGGCAGTATTCTTATCCCCTGATCGCAGGGTCAACACTACCTCGACCACGTGGTCTAGGTGGCGTTGGTGTTTGCAAAGCGCAGTGGCGTGTGTAGGTGCACAATGGCGGAGATAGTGTCTAGCATAACAAAGCGTTTGATTAAGTACATATGTGTGTATGTGCGTGTTCCAGAAGCGTTTTTGAGTCTGTATGTGTAGCTTACCAATATTGTATTTATAATTCACATTGATTATATTAGTGTTTGCTTTTCACATTGATTACATGCCTTTTAGTTGAGTGACTGCTCTAATCTTCCCAGCTAAAGTATCACTTCCGTGAATTGTTGTGTAGAGCGGTGCGACCTCACATACACACACACACACACACACACACACACATACAGACACACATACCCACATATACACACATATACACACATATACACACATTCACGCATATACAATGTGTATTTCTGCACATACCACTGCTCCCAATCGTACATTGTGGATGTACTACCTCCGAGAGCAGGATCTGAGAATAGAAATAGGAATATTTGACGCTTGCATACTGCTGCAGACTTAATGTGTTTGTGCGTGTGTGCGTTTGTGTGTGAATTTAATTAAATTAAATGTTGTAAAACTGTCGTCGTTGGACTGATATTAAAAGCAGCCAATAATAGAAATAATCGAAAACCAGCCAACTTATATAACTGAAACAAAGCTGCTATATTTTTATGTATGAATTATTGATAATACTGCAAAATTTTGCAATTCTCAGCAAATATCGAACAGTGCAAACATATTCCGCGAAATGAGTGAACCGGTACATCTTAGATTACCGCGAACTGCAAAAATTGTTAAACGACATTCCGCAAATCTCCCTACCTGACTGTATGTGTGTATCACTGGCGGGTCGAGGAGGGTAGTTCAGGGGACTGAAGCCTCCCTCTTAAATGTTTCCATCAACTCATAACCAAGAAGTTCGCTAAAAGACGTTAAGAAAAAATATATTTCTGCATAATTTGTTGTCATAAGCATTATCGCAAATCATATTTGTACATTATTATGTGTGTAAATGTGTGTATATATCATTGAAAATGCCCCAATTCATGACCAAGTCATTCTACTTGGTCACTCATACATAATTCAGCCTCCCACAAATTGCACCCTGGGTCCTCTACGGGTGTGTATGTGTGTCCGCTTGCATGTCATATATGTGTGTTTGTGTGTATATATGTGTGTGTATGTGTGTGAATGTGTATGACAGTCGAACCCATGTCAGCATCCGGTGGTCATTCTGCAGAGTGTACCAGCAGACAGTCTGCGCGCACTTGTCACGTTCATGTACAGCGGCCAGGTGCGCGTTCCTCAGCCACTGCTCTCGGAGCTGCTCAAAACAGCTCAGCTGCTGCAGATCCGAGGCCTCAGCGAGGAGGAGGAAGCAGCCGGCTCGACGGCCACTGAAGACCTCCAGGAGACCTCGATTCAGCCGCTCTCCAGAGATGAAGTGTCGACGAAGACTGGCGCACAAGCCGAGCATGAAAAGCCCGCGCCGCTAACGGTCAAGGTAAGGAAGTTGCGGAGTTTTTTTTTGTTTTTTTTGTTCCGATGAGAAAAAGAGAGTGCACTCCAAGGAAGATGGCAATCCTGCTGGATTATCGTTCCCTTCCTTGGATATGTTACGAAGTAGAAGGAAGATTAGGAGAGGAAAAGGAGGGCTTTCAGTCGCCTCTCACGACACATAATCCCGGCAATATAATCCCTTATCACAGGGGCACGTTGTGAAGCACTGAATACCAGATATCACACACATTAAGAGCAAGTCACCAGCTTAAATTTTCTTGCAATGCACCTGACAAAAAGTAACTATGCAATAACGATGGAAAATTCGCTTATGTAGGTGAACATTGTTCATTGAATTATCTCTATTCCCTGTTCAAGAAGGGTACATGGAGATGGAAAAAATTATTTTGAGTGTGGGTAATATGGGTCTGCACTTTGTTTTGATATATATATATATATTAAATATATATATGGTGACGATTTTGTATTGATTTCACGGACAAAAAAGGTCGATATTTAGTCGAGCGATTAAATATATATTACGCATTTTACTTTCTTCACTGTTTTCAGCTAGATCACTTCATTTTTCCGCTGTTTAAACGCAACTCTGACCGATTCTAGTTTACCGATCCTTGTGTTTGATGAATTCACTGTCTTCGTCTGTGCAGCATTTTGGTGACATAACGCATCTGATTGTGTGCGTTCTGGACAAGTCAAACTTGTCGTATAAGACGACACCGGAATGCGACAGTCAACTTCCTTGGCATGCACATTTTGTGAAGCGCATTTATAACCGCGGGAACTGGGCTGGACGCTTATCTCCAACCTTCCTTGGTGCTCTTTGCCAAAGGGTGCTGAATAATCGATGAATGTTTTTCTGTTATTTGACATGCCAATTTCTTGTTTTTCTTTGTATCCGTAATTAAGGTGTTCACTCTCAGATCTAGGTGGCTTCGAAGTCTTCGGTGATTTGTCTTCATCCTCTAGCATGTCCTTCCATGCACCAGCCGGTCGCTCCAAATATTCGTCTTTATTAGTATTGGAACAATATATTCTTGTGTTATTACGTTGATTTCCAAGCGGGCGGGAATATCCAACATTGGATTTCAGTCGGCGATTTGGGACAGCCTCTTCGTATGGATTGAGCAAGCCATCATTGCGTGCTCCGCTACGTTTGTACATTGTTCGAGATGCTATCGAAGGGGATATCGATGCTATCGAATGCACAACTATTTGGCTCCCGCTCTATTCAATCTGACCATGTTTAGTCTGTTTAACCTGGTTGTCAATGAAATCCGAGGTTTTTCTGTGTGACAGGCTGGTTGAAAAATTTAATGTCGGGATTCTTGCAGAATCTTGATCCGCATTGTTGTCACGATTACGTCGGCTTGTTTCTAGGGATTTATTGCGACGCACTTTTTCCGAAATCGTCAAGTATTTTTGCGATTTTCGGTTGATTTCATCGCGACTGTCAGCATTTCTTCCACTTTCTGCCCCTCGACTGATGAGCCAATCATTCTTGCTGATCAAGATGTTGTATATGCCTGCAGTGTGATCATAATATCGCGCCCTGATACTCCTCATCGCTTTCTCTCGACTGGTCTTCAGTATGGCCGCAGTGGTCTTGACCGTCATGCTATGTTGAGCAAATGTTGGATGGTGCGATTTCGCATGTACATCAGGAGGTGGCGTACTTTCTTGATCCCTGAACCAGCTGTGTCGACATACGCGTCTCATACTGATTCTATGCCGAATCGACGGCTCCCACAGCTCCGATAATAGTGACCAACAATCTGCCGACAAGTGGCGACACACTGCTGAATGCTGATCTCGCAGACCAGCTCGCATCTGATCTACCAGCTGCTGCTTGCGGTCGCCGTATTCACGAGCGCTGGTCACTGCTAGACAGTCGTACTGTGCCTGTCTGCGTGACGATGACGCCACGACAAATGGTAGACGACCCGTCAACATGACGAAAAATACCATTCCTAGGCTCCAGACGTCGACCTGTGGACCGTAGGCGCGGTGTCGGCCAAACACTTCAGGAGCCGCGTACTCAGGCGAGTCACAGTTGGTGGCGAGAGGACGCAGGCTCGACCACTTGTTGCTCAAACCGAAATAAACTATTTTAACAGTATCCTTTGCCGAGTTCAGCATGATATTCTCCGTGTTTATGTCTCTGTGCACAATTCCGCGCTGGTGCATGTAGAATAGAGCAGAGGAGATTTGCGAGCACAGCTGGCGAGCACGAGTTTCCTCCAGCCTTCCTCGCTTATGCGTTCTGAGCAGGGCATTCAGGTCGCCTCCGCCCACATACTTCAACACCAGGCAGTACCAACGATTTGTTTTCATTGTCTCGTAAAGTCTGACAATATTGATGTGGTTAAGACGGTCGAGTATTGTTCGCTCGCGTTTCAAATTCTTGCGAACATAGTCCTCTTTTGCCTTGGCCATGTGAATGATCTTGATTGCAACCTTAATTTTCAGCTGCTTTTGTGTGGCCACCACCACTCTTGCAAAGTTGCCCTTGCCGAGTAAATTTGCCCTCGAGCTTGTACGGTGCAAGTTCTTCCATTTGCATGCTGTGATAATGACAAACTCACATTTCTACAGTTGAAATTTGAATTCAGATTGCGATTAGCACATTTTCTATTGCTTTCACCAGAGAATAATAAAGTTATTGCCCATGTGACAATAATATTCACTATGGATGTGAGATTACAGACGCAAAAACCCCGTTAAATATCAGTTTTGATCAACTTTACATCGCTCACTACTAATTCAAATTGAAAAACACATGTGTAAGATATGTTAAATGTTTCTATCTTAATTGCTTGTTGATCCTTTTACGCTCTTAGCTAATATACGAGTAGAGTACATCGCCTATAACATTTTTGTTCACACTGGCTTCCACCTTCCCTGGCGAGATGAAACAGTTGGGTTCGTTTCTCAAAGGTGCGGCCCAATTACCGCATGGCGGGTAACGCGCGTGCGCAGTCGTGCAGTTTTCTGTTCTGGTTGCGTGACTGCGAGATAACCCGTGTGTGGCGGCCGTACCTGCGGTTTGCCAGCCAGGGCCGTGAGGCTTTGCCCTGACAAAGTGACTCGCGAACATAACATTTTCCACTGCGTATTATAGATGCGTCCTTATAATTATATAACTATATATTCCATATTATATCTATGTTTAAAATATAGTTTTATAACATTGAATCATTTCAATTTTAAAAAACCAGCGGTTTTGTTGCCGACTAAGCAAGTTAAATTAGGTAGTTTTGATGTTGGAAGGTTAAAGGTTTTTTTGTTGGATGTAGAAAGTTGATTGGTTGTAGCCCTGGCTCGCGCAGTTCAATGCGGTAGCTTTATCAATACTCGAAGGTATGTATGAAACAGCATACACACATGCGTTTGTGTGTATGTGTGTGTGTGTGTGTGTGTGTGGGTGTGTGTGTGTCAGAGCGTGCTATGCGCCAATTTCAGACTGCTTGCAAATGATTGTTTTGTTCAACACATGACAAAGGCGCACACACACACACTCACATACACAAATGCACACATACGCACACGCACGCCTGCTGGCATGCACGCGTTGGTTCTTCACAAAAAGTGAACATAAGCCTATATTTGCCGACACGCACGAGCTAGGCAGTCTCGAGGGGAGTGAGATCGCGCCCTGTGTGGGCTGTGTGATTACGCCCGGCAATTAAGCACGGTTTGGTCGATAGATTGACGTACAACAACACCAACACACAGACACACACACATAGTTCAGTGATTATTAGGAGCATTTGACGGGTTGAGAGAGAGAGAGAGGTCAAGTGAGGTCAGTTGAGTTAGGGTGACGACAATAATGGATCGGAAAATTTTCATATAACGACAAATTCTCTAGCTCAACTTGGAATTGATGCCTGATGAATACGAGCTTGTGTGCTTTTCTCGACGAGTACCAATGGAAACCAGCAAACTGTATTTGTTTAATATTCATGAATTGACATCTTGGTATAAAAACGAAATACTGCCTGAATCAGATGATCAAAGGTCTGCTCCTACTGTCTTCTGGTCGGTTTGAGTGCAAACCGTTGTCTCATGATTTCAGCTATAGTATAGCGATTTTTCTTATCACGTACAGCCCTAGATAAAAATTGCAGTGGGTTTATTCAGCCGCTACCTCTTGAAATTGGCAATCACAAGGAGAAACCCCTAGTTCTTTTCATTTTGTTTCTGACCGTGTTTCTCTCCGTTTTATCTCGATTTATTCATCCAAATATGCAGAAATTACCCTTTCAAAATCATTGTCGACTTGGCAATCCAAAGGATGACGAATGGAATTCGTCCTCAGTTGTATTGAGTGCCGGCGCCAA